>JBDJHY010137047.1:0-13340 GCA_039654485.1 Withania somnifera
TCCTGGTGCTAATAGGGGTAGAATGATTGTCCCTGTTGCACTAGCCCATTGAGATCTGTCTTCTCATCATCCAAATACATCTTATTATTCCTCAGAGGTTGAGGTCTAAGAGGTGCATCTGGATAATTCCCTCTCCGTGGTGCATCAACAAGGAGCTTTTCAAATCAGGTAGAGGTGCATTCTCTAACCTATTCATTCTCGTGAATATTTGTGATATATCTGGATTAGATGGTGACAGAGGTACTCCCAGACTATGAATACCTGGAATGCACTACCTGCTCCCTGCAATAGATAAAAATAACATAAAAAGTGAAAACTACAAAATAAAACTAACTGACAGACACTATACTTGACTTCACGGATAGCCGTATTCCCTAACAACGATACCAAAATTTGATAAGGCTTAAATTACACCCCAACTAAAATTTAAGCAATCGCTGGTCAAATATAGAACCCAACTAGGTTGGAGTTGATCCCACAAGGAATATGGTATCGATTTACGCCTAGGAACAATATTTAGTCAGTTTGGGTTTATTTCTAACAACGAACATAAAGTAAAAGAGGAGATGTGTATATGTTCGTTGCAATTTCTTATGATTTGTAGAAGAATTCAAGTGTTTATAAAATCTAGGTTTATGTTTACCAGTGTTCAACAAATCTTTTGATTGTAATCTTATACGGTTGTGCAGTCTTTCCTAAATGTAGAGTTACGTATAAAGGAAACACTATTCATCTTAGTCCATTTTAACCTTTAATGCTAGATAAATCTCTTTTACACCAGGTTAGGGCTATGAAAGAGTGTGTTGTCCTTATTATGATAACTAAAGACAACTACTCTTGCTACAGCATCAACGATTAAATGAGGCTTAATGCCTCGAATTTCTTAGCATAATCTCAACTACCAGTTCTAACCACAGGCTTAGTGCTAGTTAAACCTAGGCATGTTCTAGTGTTTGCAACCACAAAAAATCATTTATTACATAGATATTATGTTTATACACTAGGGTAGATGAAACAACCATATTCGAATTACAACCCCAATAAATTTTCACCCATAGATCCCACAACCCTAAAGTTAAGGGTTTAGCCACTCATTAACATACAACAATAAGCTATAAATCAATAATTATCATACCACTAAAAAAATATTTCAATTAATATAGAATAACGATCAATGATCACCACAAATGTGTTTTTAGAGAGAAAATACGTATGAAAACCCTTAGGTCAAAAGTCTCTCCTCATTATACTTAAACTAACCTAATTCCGGTATTTATAAAGCATGGTGTAAGTGCAGTATCAAAAACTTAGATTAGGTCGTTGCTCAGCGTTGGATAGAATGATGGCCAAACCATCTGGTCTTTCGTATGTCAGCTCCACTATGTAGTGAAATTCCAGTCATGCGAAAGACTTTGGGCGAACCGTCTTATCTTAGATGACACGTCTCTTGAGCCGTATAGTCTTTGGCCTTATCCAGTGTTATATCTGTTGGGCGATGGATTTAGACAAACCTTTTGTTCATGGGCGAATCGCCCAATCTTTTGCCTGACATGGCCTTCTTATCCAGTGCCTTTCCTTTTGGCAATGGGCTTGGATGAGCCGAGCCGTCTGGTGATAGACAAAACGTCCATAAATCATGCAAAACTTGCCCTTTTTTATATAATTTCTCCAAACTTCCACATATCGACTTAACCCTGCAAATACTCATAAAACACATTAGAACATACTATTATTACTTAAGAACATGCATTTTTTCCTGGGTTTTAATTGTAATATTTGACGTAAAATATCATCATATTAGTTAATACAGACAATACCTATAGGGATTTTCATCTATAGCAACTCCTATGTCCAGATTGATAGCCTTTTGGCGGTCTGAGGATTATAAGTCCAATTTTCTAAGGCTTAAGGAGTTGCTTACTTTTGCACTAGTACTAATGCTCCAAGTTGAGGGCCAACCATATACTATTTATTGTGATTCCACTGGTATTGGGTTAGGGTGTGTTTTGATGCAGTACGGTAAGGTTATTGCATATGCCTCTCGAGAGTTGAAAGTTCATGAGTGAAACTACCCTATATATGATTTGGAGTTGGCGATGAAAGTTTTTGTGCTCAAGATTTGGAGATATTACCTCTATGGGGTTCATTGTGAGATCTTCACTGATCATCATAGTCTGCAGTATGTTTTTAGCCAAAGGGAGCTCAATCTCAGGCAGAGAAGATAGATTGTGCTCTTGAAGGATTATGACATCAGCATCTTGTATCATCTCGGTAGAGCGAATATAGTTGCAGACTCTCTGAGCTAAAAGGTTGTTAGTATGGGCAGTTAGGCCTCTATCTCTGCTTTGGAGAATCCGTTAGCCTTAGACATTCAGTCATTAGCTAGCTGTTTGGTCCAACTGGACATATCAGACTTGAGCAGAGTCCTTGCGCACATTAATACTGGACCTACTTTGTTCGATTAGATTCGAAAATAATAGTATGAGGATATATCCTTAGTTTGTATTCGAGAATTGGTGTTTAGGGGTGATTACAACGGTGCATCAGTTGTCTATGATGGGGTATTGTGGATGGGCAACCATATTTATGTTCCTAAAGTGGGTGAATTGATTTAGATTATTCTTCGTGAGGTCTACTGTACTAGGTATTCCATATATTTGGGCATTGCAAAGATGTTTAGACATTTGAGACAATACTATTGGTGGCATCATTTGATATACTAAGGGTGTGTTGCTGCAACTCTCTATCCCTGAGTGGAAATGGGAGAGGATTACAATGGACTTCATTTTGGGACACCCTTATTTTCCAGGGATCATGACTGTATATGGATCATTATGGATCGATTGACCAAATCCGCTTAATTTTTTCTAACTTCATCTTCTTTGGAGTGCCGAGAGACTTGCAACTTTGTATGTCAGAGAGGTCCTCCGTTTGCATGAGGTGCCAGTTTATGTCCTATCAAACTAAGGTATCCAGTTTAACTCGTGATTCTGGAGGATACTTCAACGTGAGATGGGTATCTAGGTATCTTTGAGTACAGCTTTCCACCCGCAAACAAATGGTCAGTACGAGTGGACTATCCAAGTACTCCAAGATAGCAAAGTTCTCTATAATATTAGCTACCGTTCCAGTTTTCAGATGGCACCATTTGAGGCTTTGTATGGTAGGCATTGCAAATTGCTGATTGATTGGTACAACAACATTGAGATTTTGTGTCAGACTTCTAACTTGATTTTAGATACCATAGAGAGAGTTCATGTCAGTCATGATAGTTTTTGGGTAGTGCAGACCTATTAGATAAGTTATTTAGACCGTAGGCTTTGATCTATGAGTTTAGTGTCTGGTACATGGTTTTTTATGGGTATTTCCCATGAAGGGTGTTGTGAGATTTGGTTAGAGAGGCACGATTAACCGCACCATATGAGATTATAGAGTGGATCAACGAAGACACTTATATGTTATCCCTACCTCTAGAGTTATTCATCATTCACCTAGTGTTTCAGATGTCCATGCTTCATCGTTATATGCTAGATCCTTCTCATGTACTTTATTCTTATTCTGTTTAGTTGGACGACCATTTGGGTTATGTGGAGAAGCATGAGGCTATTATTGATAGAGATATGAGACGACCCAGGTTCTGAGATATTCCAGTTTTGAGGGTTCGTTGGACTCACCACCCAGCTGAGAAATCTACATGGGAGACAAAGAGGTATAAGAGAGCCCAGTACCTATACCTATTTGAATCTTTAGGTACTTTTCCATTTCTTTAAACTTTAGTGGATGAAAATTTCTATAGTTGGGGTTGTTGTAATGACCCTCGAGATAGTTTTCATATTTTTGTGACTTTCTTGCATTTAGAACGTCTTTGTAACTTCCCTAACTATTTATGAATTACTAGGATCGGTAGGTTAGATCCCTAGCAGTTGTTGTGGTGTAATTCCCTTGTAATTATGACCTTTTCGGGACTTATTCAGTTCATATAATCTTGAATCGCCTTTTTATCGATTTTATTGAGTCCAGAAATCGATTACATAAAAATTTCATATATGTAGGATTATAATTTGATTCTATTTCCATCCCATGTGCGTTTTAAATTTTCTTACAAAATTTGTCAAGATAGGGCCTATGGGGACTGATTTAATCTGCCAAAGAACCAATAGATCGGTGGCTGATAAATTGGCCATTTTGACTGATTTTATCGATCAAAGCGGTGCCTGGTATAAGTTTAGCTTTTTCTAGAATTTTTTTCATTTTCATCAAAAGTTACCAAGTTTCCTCCGATTTTAGATAAATTAAGGTTTATTGAAGAGGTCTAACCAAATTCTACTTCATAGAAACGTGTTACGGTTGTTCTACGATCATTTCTATCGGGTAATTCTTTATTTCTTTATTTTATAAACTTCCTGGGCATATATCTTCCAATTTTACCATTAAATTTAGCTCTACTTTTTACCGTATGATGTATGAGCGGTGCTCTACGCATTGGTATGAATATTTTATTTTCTCAAGCTTGTAGGGTTAACAGATCTATTTTTAGCTGAGATTTTAACCCCACTATTTATATTGCAATATGGGTTTTCATACTCGTAATGACACGTGGGTTATGTTTTCTCTAGCCTTGCATAATTTCAAGCTTCGTACATAATTTTGGATATTCATAGCACGCTTCTCGAAGATATAGCTAGAATCTAGGTAGGTTACGATCTACTTTCTTCAGATTGGATATTAGTATAGTAGATGTATGGTAAAATGCTAGCTCCAGGATGAGATGATTATTTGGGCCCCAATATGCTTATTCTTCCTGCTTATGGCCCATTTAGCTGGATTGTAGCTTAACTACTTACCCTGGGGCTATACCCCTACACACGTGTTTTACGTCGACTCTGGACTGTAGTGTACATGGGAGAGGAGTAACACCTTTGATGCATATCATCATACGTAGACTCTGGAAAATAGTGAATTTGGGTAGGGGGTTAAACTAGTGATCAAAGCTTAACAACTATCCCCCGATGTAGCCGGTGGAATTAGAGCTGATTTAAGTAGGCTAATTATTTGTGTTTTACCTGAGTTTTTATGTGTAATATTGGCAGGTGTGGGCCCCCCCTTTTGGGGCCATCGATAGCTAGATGTGGCCTTGTCGATTGGTTAGTAGCCCTATGTGATTACCCCGTACCTAGTTGGGTATGGCACGACTATGCTGGATCATTTGCTACCTTAGGTAGTGACCTCATGCTTGGCCGGTTATAGTTATGCCGGGTTGTAGCTTCCTGGCGTGATAGTATTGTACCCAATTTGCTACGAGTTTAGAAGACAGGGTATTTGGCTGAGCTATGATAACTCTATAGTTCTTCTGTATACATGTGTACTTGGCCCTTTGGAATAGTGGAACCTCTACTATAGTTAACCGTGGTTTGGGACCATAGTTGGGATAGGAGAGGTTATACCTCGTTCCCATGGCTTAGCGTTCATCCTATAAATTCTAGTCATTAGTTTAGACCAGTTTCGCTTGTTGACTAGTTCTTTGTCGAGAGTATGTGCTAAAATATTTGAAAAGTAGTAGTTAGATTTTGATAGGGTATTGATAGGAAGTGGGTTTTGCATACTTATATCATTTGTGTCTGCTCTATGAGCAGTATAATGCTATTTTACCCCACTATTTGAGGTTATTCCCATGTGATTACTATGAGTTCGGCATATTGGCTATATGATGATAATGGGATATTGCTATGATGTGGGTTATGCCTATATGACAGTACTTGAGAACCACTAAGATACGATGTACGGACTGACCTCGAGTGTCGTAAATTTTGCTTTGATGACTATACTACTAGTGGGGTTGTTACAAGGTTTTACATATGGGTTTGAGTCCTTACACGGACCCTGAAGACTTGAGTTGCTATGCTTGGAGCATGATGCGCAGATCGAGGAAGGGGTATACGGGGGAGTAGTGGTGTATGGTTTGTGGATCCCTCTCAATTTGGGACCATCCTAGATAAGGAAGAATGTCAAAGTTTGGTTTTGGGGTATACAGTTCGAGTCCTCCGTGGGTCCTTCTTGATTTGGGACTATCCCATAGAGGGAGCATTCTGACACTCTTATTATGGTATGTGGTTCAAGTCCCCCATGGTCCCCTTTTGACTCGAGGACATCCTAGAGAGGGAATATGCCGATAATTATCTGCGCTTCCACAACCCCTCTTGACTCGGGACTATCCCAGGGAGGGTATGCCAATAAATTTTCTTACTTCTCCTGCGACCCTCTTGATTCGGGACCATCCCAGAGAGGGAGCGCACCGATAACTAGTTATACTCTTAACATAATCTATTCCAGAGAATGGACATGCCGATATTCTCTTTCCAGTACCCCTCTTTGCATTACATCTTCTAGCATCGACTTGTACTCCTGGGGTTTATGGGGGAGGTTCCATTGGGTTGATTGTAGGCTATGTGATAATTACTAGCTATGCCAAAATTCTACTCTCCGGTGCAGTTGATTGCATTCTTTGCTACTATTACTATTAATTTTAGTAGCTACATTACCAGTGTTATTCCTTGTTAGGTTTGTACTTTTGCTAGTTATGTTTGAGTTCCAGGTACGTGTTACCTGTAGTTATGATTTCTTGTGCCTCGAGTATGTATGTGTGTTTGGGTCCTACCCTGTTAGTGAACCTTATACACCTGTTAGCTGATACTATAAACGCTGATGACTAACCCATTTTGCCGCACCTATTATATATTGTGGTAGAAACCATGTTCATTATTGTAACACTATGCTACTTTCTTTAATCATTCCTTACCTTATTTATGCCTATTGATGCCCGGTCGGCCTATGATGCCTACTGGGTACTATTGTTTTTGGTACTCACGCTACACTTCTACATCTTTTCTTGATATAGGTCTTGGCATGAGTAGGTACAGAATACTCACGCACCTATCAACATGTCAGACAGACGTGATTGGATGCATTAGTTGGTGTGATTTATGGAGATTCGGTGAGCAGTCGGTGTCCTTGATGATCGGTTTTCCTTCTTGTGCTGGAATGATCCTAATTGGGTCTTGGATAGCCATATTTTTGTAGTTTCCCCCTTGAGGGTTGTATTCTATACTTTATGTATGTAGATGCTCTACAACCATGACACCTAGTTTTAGGAGTTTCATCAGTATGTATTTGTTCTAGTGTCTTTCATTTTGGTACTTCTTCTCTTCATCTCCCTCTTTGAGTTTTCTTGGGTTTATGTTACTAGCCAACCACTACTCACTAGGGACAGGGTTAGGCTTGTCTATAGATGATACATAGACGCCATCACAACTCAATTTCTGGGTCGTGACATGTTGATATTGGTTGGTGTATTTTGGGCCCAACACACCAATATTGATCTTTAATGCTTGTCTTTCAATAATTATTTAGAATCATCAATACAAATATTAAATAAAAGCAGTTGAAAATATTGCGTGAAGATATATATGAATCGTTATATATTAGCCACAGGATTTCTTGGATAAAAAATATATCCAAAAGATATTTTTTACAGTCTCCTCTGGAAAAATCAATACCGGATAACCCATTGATCTATTCAACATCCTTCCTCTTTTTGGCCTCATTAGCTTCATGTTTTCCTCTTTTTGCTCTTCATGTTCCCCCTCCATTTCCTGCAACCTCTCTTCAAAATTAAGTTTTTTGACAATTATTTAGTATTTTTATTTATGTACACATTTCTCTTTGGTGGTCGATTAAAATTCTTTGGGTTACACAGTTGTAATTATGAATCAAAACAACTTTTATCTATGAAACTTTTGTTGGTCACCTTATAATTTATCGATTTGTATAAATGACAACTCGTAAATAAGATCTCAGTGACAATCATCGTAGCCTTAAGAAAGCTAGCTTGAGAATCTCATAATGAACAGAAAAGTCTTACAAAATCTCATAATTTTGATATTGGAACTTCTAATTGACAGTCATTTATGAGATTTCTTAAGGCTTTTTAATTTATTATGCGATTCTTTCTCTAGGTTTCTTAAGGCTATAACAGTTGTTACTAAGATCTTATTTATAAGTTGTCATTTATTCTAAAAGATGAATCGGAAGGTGACCAGCGAAAGTTTTGTAGATAAAAATTGTTGTGATTCATTATTATAACTACGTAGCCAAAAGAATTTTAATCAACCACCAAAAAATGAATGGGTACATAAATACAAATGCTAAATAACCATAAAAAAAACTTAATTATGGATGAGAGATTGAAGGAAATGTATGGGAATTGTGAAGAGCTATAAAGGAAAAACATGAAGCAGATGAGGCCAAAAGAGGAAGGATGTTAAATAGATCATTGAGTTAGAAGGGAAGGTATTGATTTTTCAAGAGGAGACTATAAAAAAATGTCTTGTGGATATATCGATCGTCCAAAAAATTCTTTGGCTAATCTACAACGATTCATATATATATTCATGCAATATTTTTAGTTGCTTTTAATTAATATTCTTATTGATGGTTGTGAATAATTATTTCATAAACAAACATTAGAGAAATCAATATTGGTGTGAAGTCAGCAAATACACCTACCAATATCAACTTTAACGAATCTAAAGAAAGACTCGCTTATGATTTTGATTGGCTAGAACCACAATATTTCATTGTCAATTAGGTTTTTAACAATGAACTTTTATATTTTCTTATTCCATATACAAATCAGCAATATTCCCTAATATTTCATTGTAAATTATCTTGTCAAGTTTTATGCATAAGGTTTAAACAAATCTTTCGAGAGAAATTGTAACTAACTATGTCCTAAATAACTATTTCTAAAAACTAACTTAGTTATACTTTTCCTAGAATCTAATAAATTTACAACGAGTAGAAACTATTACTCCACTAAAATCTTAAGTGGATATTTCTTCACACTTACCAATACTGATATTGATAAATATGTTTTGTGCCCGCAGACGTATTGTAAAATGTACTATTTGATTGACATAAGTTAATTATATTAATCAAATTTAATACTACTTGATTTCATTGGTAATAGAATCTTCTGATAACGTCTGTAATGTGATGGTACCTTGGTGTCTTCAACTAGTTAGTTTTTCCAACTTTATGAAAAAGCATAAATGAAATTGTATTAATACACTTTTACTTTATTCTTTTTCACAAACTTAAGAAACAACAAGAGAGTCGGTGACATCAGGGTTCTGTCAAAATTAACAACTAACAAACTATAAAATAAGGTCCTATGACTAATGAAAAAATCAATTAATATTAAACTTGAGTAATATAATTAACTATTACCGATCAAATAGTACAGATCAAGATTCTTCAGTGGTCAGAAAACACATACATCAATATCTATATTGTTAGAATGTAAAGAAATATACAACCATCAATTTGAATGGAAGACTATCTAATATTTCATTGTAAACTATTCTTTCTGAATTTGTATATAGAATAATGTAACACCTTGAGAACCACTCTAAAATATTTCTAAGGCTAAACAAAAGAAGTTGAAAAAATAGCATGAAAATCTGTCATTGCTCAGTTTCCACGAACGGGTCCATGGCCCATCATTCAGTTCCACGAACTATGGGGTCCATTATTGACTGGGTTAAGTGAGAGATTCCTATGGACAAGTTTCCATGGATCGTTCCACGCCACGATTTTTCATACCACTTTTTGGTCTGTGTATGGACCTATGGAACCCATCTAGTAAAGGACCAAAATGGGCCCAAAGTCAATGGACCATTCAACGGTTTGTCAACCAGTTCGACGGTCTGTTGAACCGTTCATCAGACTTGTCTAGTTCAATTTTAATGCCTATTTTTTCAGGGATTTTATGGACCCCTAACCCGTGTCGTTTTAATAAAGTTGATCCTATTATAAACACCCAAAACTCTCTATTTTTTTATTCTTTTTACACTTAACATCCATCAGACAATAGAAAAAGAGAAACCCCTCAAGAACAAGTATAGGAGTTCAAGCCTAGGGTTTCAAGTTCTTCTTGATTTCACCCAAGTTTTTCTTCAAAACAGGTATATGAGTATTTAATGAGAGTCCTTTCACTCTCATTCCCAAGAATCTCAGTTTTCTTATGAATTTTTACTTTTTTCAATCTAGGGTTTCAAACCCAAAGTTTATGAATTTCAATTATCTTGATCTCATTCTTTCAATTATACATGAATTATATGTTTCACGACTATTATATCCATATGACTTACATGATTTTTACTTAACTAACATGTTTAGTTTACTTTTTAAGGCTTTAGATGTAATTTTACGCTTTTATTCCAAGAAGATCCTTGGAACTAAAGTTGAAACATTTAAGATCTTTTTGTATATACATTGCATGGATTATGAAAAATCAAAAATGATATACAAGACAAGAGTTAAGAAGCTGCGACTGAATAATGTTTGAGTTTCAGGTATCCAGATATGTATCTTTCAAGAACCTTTTTAAGAATATAAGCATATACACTTATGGGAGGATTATTTAGCACCGAGAGGACTAACTCAGCCCATCAGTGATGATATAGTCAATGGGGTCAGAACACTAGATATTTTTGGTATGGGTTTATGACATTATGTAACTCATAGCATAGTTTATTTTGGTTATATGAAATTCCAACCTCATGAGTAAGTTTTAAGAGACTAAAACCAATACTTTGACCCAAATAAATATATTTTACATATACGATTTAGACTTTGAACCACGACTTGTACTTTTTATCTTATTTCAGTATTTTTGGGTCATTGTATGAATTTTTATTTCAGTTTTATGTTACTTATCATGTTTATGCATACACTCCCGCACTAATATATTTGATGTATTGACCGATTTTGGTTGCGTACTTTCATAACATGCAGAAAAAGGTTTTCCTATCCATCCCGGTGGTCAGTAAAGTAGAGTACCTGAACATCTTAGTGAGCCTCACATGTCGGGGACCAACTTGTCACGCCCCAAAATAGGACGTGACGACACCTACCTCCCCAATTTATGATAGGTGATCCAAATAGAAAAAAACCAAGTAAAAGAGAAAGTTAAACCAAATGGACATCTAAATGCGGAAGTCAAGATGATGACATATATAATAATGTCTACCTAAGAACAGGTGTCACCGTTTACAAGCCACTATGAAATATAAATACAAGGAGTCTGAATATCCGTACAGAGTCTTTACAAATTAAAGACACTAAAAATGAACTAAAATGAGGAAATCTGCAGCAATGATGAAAAAGTGACCATGTACCTCTAGATCCTCAAAGTCTTCCTAGACTGGTGAGAAGAGATCAAATTTCTAAGTCTGAGGCTCGGTACCTGCAAAACAGTGCAGAAAAGCAAGAGTGAGTATAAGAACAATGGTACTCAACAACGTCCTTGGCTTGCTAACTATAAAGAAATAAAATCCCCGTGATATCCCAACCGTTCCTCCAGCAATACTATAACCTGCGAACAATTATATACAGCTGTCCAACAACAGTTTATAAGGTTACAACAAATATGATCAAATAGTCAACCAACAAATCATATAATAGAGACAAAGAATCATGAAACTCCAATTTCGGTAATAACCAAAGTCATTAATAGGGATCTCAAGACCAAATATAACTCATCATATATGGTATTTCCCAATTCCTCAATAGGTATCTAATAAGGGCCTCGGCTATTATTAGCAATTTATAGAAAACAATTAAACCTCATTGCCTTAGTTTTGAAGAAAGTAGCTACTCAAGTGCCTTTCCCTTCCGATTGGCCTCGAATTGAGCGGAATCTAGTCATCCATAAAAGAAATACAAGAAATAACCTGTAATCACCATCCAAAACCTAATAATCAAGGTTTATGTGAAAATTGACCCTGGCCGACAAAGTCAAGATCAAGTTTTGATCTTAAAATAATATAACCATCACTATTGTATGTTAAACAGTAAGTTTCACTGAAAACCCATTCAATTGACATCACAAACCCCAAGTTTTTCATTATTTTTTAGTTTAACAATTACCTGCTATTTTAGGGTTGAAAATCATAAAATTTCTATGAGAAATCATGTTAAAATAGCTTAGATTTTATTGAAATAGGTTTTGGAAACTTTCCCAATTGATTATCCTTGAAAACCTTGATCAAATTTGCAAAAATAGGATTTTTGTTCGTGGTTTTCATGAAAAATAAGAAGCGTTTAGGTGAAAAATAAAAAATTACCAATTATACCCGTATGGACCTATTTATCGGACCAATTGGCATATTTATCCACCAATAAATTGGTCATCTGGTTGTTTATCAGCCATCAATAAATCGGTTATTTGGGAGATTTATCGGCTAAGATGACTGATAAATTGGTCAAAAATAGTAGCTCAGATACAACAATTCCCAAAGTATTTCAAAACTCAAAACAAACCTCAATGGTTCATTCAGAACATGTGCACACAAACTGTATATGCAAACATACCTATTTTGACATTCTGGACTCAACCGTGCTACCAAATCACGCGTACGAGGTCTCCTTATCCCAATACTCGTTATAGGACCTAAAACTAACTTTTCACCAAAAAGCTCAAAATGCTACGGGGGCGTAGAAAATAAAAGGGAGCTCATTCTAGAATAAGTGTAACCTCCTGAATTCAATGGAACTAACCGATTTTTGATCCGTGTAATCTAAGAGAAAATATTGACCCAAGTCAACCAATTCACTTAAAACTTCAACTTTAGCCCGTCTAAATATTGAAACTCATCACAAATGATCTAAAACAATAACAGAGAGTGTAACTAGATCAAACTAGACATTTCAGAATTGATAGAACTGACAAATTTTTGATTCGAGGTCCAGAACACTATTTGACCCATATAGTTCCTCATTTTGAACTTATAAAGGCTCCAAAACTCAAAATTCTCAAACTTCTATATCAAATCTCATCCCACACCCGAACAGACCATGGAATTACACTTATTTTGATATAACACAAATACAAGAAGGAAAAAATAGTCAAATACTCAGGAAAAAAAACATGACCTTTAGGGTCATTACAACATCCATAACTAAAAACCATGTTCGTCCTCGAATATAAGAAAGAAGAAGTATCTGAATGGTCAAATAACCGAGGATACTGGCTATATATATCAGACACAATCTCCCAAGTAGCCTCTTCAATCGATGTGTCTCCACTACGCCTTCACAATAGGTGTCTCTTTAGTCCAAAGCCTTTAGATTTGTCTATCAAAAATGGGAACTCACTCCTCCTCAAATGATAAGTCTGGGTCCAAACTCAAAGTATCCACTGAAGCGCATGAGATTCATCGGGAATATACTTTCGAAGCATAGAGACATGAAACACTAAATGCATCGCGGACAACCCAGGT
>JBDJHY010137058.1:0-13340 GCA_039654485.1 Withania somnifera
TTTGTATAGAATATGTGTGTTTTAGAAGGTGTGTAGAAATTTGTATCTTTTTGTATAGATAATGGATATGCATATGATATGTATAGAAATTATATTATTTATATATAAAATATATTATGTATGTGATGTGTGACTTGATATTTGAAAGTTCTTTGGGACGAGTCTTACCTTTAAGATGGGAGTTATAGAAAATCTCATAAATTAAGATACAACTGTCAATTCTTGCTCATGGGGAGTAACTTGATGTTTGAAAGTCCTTAGGCTAAGTTCAACCTCTAAGACAAGAGTTATAGAACATCTTATAAATCAATACACAGTGTGGAAGTGTCAAATCTTTTCCATGGGGGAATAACTTTTTGTTTGAAAGTCCTCAGAGCCAAATCTTGTCTATACATTTGATAAGTCAAGATACAATAAAGTAGTGTCAAATCTTGCACATGGGTCATAACTTGTTGTTTGGAAGTCCACAGGCCAAACCTTGAATCTAGGGCAAGATTTTTAGAATATTTCTTAAATCAAGATGCAATAAAGTAGTGCCAAATCTTGCCCAATGGGCATAACTTCTTGTTTGAAAGTTCCAGGGCTAAATCATGTCTCTAGGAAAAGATTTATAGAATGTTTCACAAAATAAAATACAATAAAGTAGTGTCAAATCTTGTCCATGGGCATAACTTGTTGTTTGGAAGTCCCCGAGCTAAGTCTTACCACTAGGAAAAGACTTATAGAAAATTTCATAAATAAAGATATAGTAAAATAGTGTCAAATCTTGCCCATAAGGCATAAATTGTTGGTTGGAAGTCCCCGGGTAAAATGTTTCCTTTAGGATAAAATTTGTATAATATTTCATAAATCAAGATACAATTAAGTAGTGTCATATCTTTTCCATGGTGCATAACTTATTTTTTGGAAGTCCCCGGGCTAAATCTTTCCCCTGGGGCAAGATTATTAAACACTTCATAAATCAAGATATAATATGATAGTGTCAAATTTTTCCAGTGGGGCATAACTTGTTATTTGGAAGTCCTTAGGCTAAGGCTTGTCTCTAGGGAAAAATTTATAGAACATCTCATAAATCAAGATAGAATGAAGTATTGTTACCCCTTGCCCATGGGGCATAACCTGTTGTTTGGAAGTTTATGGGCTAATTCTTGCCCCCGGGGAAAGATTTGTAGAATATTTCATAAGTCAAGATACAATAACGTAGTGTCAAAGCTTGCCCATAAGGCATAACTTATTTTTTGAAAGTGTTCGAGCTAAGTCTTGCCTCTAGGACAAGATTTATAGAACATTTCATAAATCAAGATACAATGTGATTCTGTCAAATAACTTATTGTTTGAGATTCCTTGGGCTAAGTCTTGCCTCTATGACACGATTTATAAAATATCTCATAAATTAAGACACAATAAAGTAGTGTTAACTATTTCCCATGGGGCATAACTTGTTGTCTGGAAGTCCTTAGGCTACGTCTTGCCTCTAAATCAAGACACAATGTGGTAGTGTCAATTCTTGTCCATAGGGCATAACCTGGTTATTTAAAGTCCTCGGACTAAGACTTGCCTTTGAGGCAAAAGTTATAAAAAAATCTAATAAATCAAGACACAAGATGGTAATGTAAACTCTTGTCCATGGGATATAACATGTTGTTTAGAGGTTCCCGAGCTACGTCTTGCCTCTAGAGAAAGATTTATAAAATATCATTACAATGAAGTAGCATTAACTCTTGCCCATAGGGTCTGACTTGCTCCTTAGGAGCACCTTGGGCTAAGTCTTGTCTCAAAGGCAAAAGTAATAGAGCATCTCATAAATCAAGACACAAGATGGTGGTGTCAAATATTTTCTGTGGGGCGTAACTTATTTTTTTGAAGAAATGAAAGAAAAGAAAAAAAAGGTTGAGAAAAAAGAAAAAAAAGAACTCTTTTTTTAAAAAAAAAAAAGGTTGACAACAAAGAAAAATAATCAAAGAAATTAAAATGAGAAAAAGGAAAAAAAGAAAAATAATAGTAAAAGATGATAAGAGATAAGAAAAAATCAACGATTGAGAAAAAAAAGAAGGCCTAAAAAAAAATAAAAAAAATCAAAGTTCGCAAATTTTTTTAAAAAAATGAAAAAAAAAAAAAGCAAAAGAATTGAAGTTGAGAGGAAGAAAGGATAAACAAAGAAAAAAATTCAATAAAAGTTTAAATAATGAAGAAAAAGAAAAACTAGAAAAAAAACAAAAAGGAGAAAATAAAAAAAAATCAAACAAAAATAAAAAAGAGAGAGAAAGTAAGTATGAATTAATTATTTTTAAATATTTGAAATATATAGGGGTAAAATATAGTTGCGTTATGCATAAAATGGGAGGAAGACTAATTACATAAGATTTTCTTATGGGGGGAAAATATCAACACCAACCCCTACAAGAGCCATTTATCTACTTCACCCACTATTTTCCAAAAGACAGGCCATTATTGTCGAGGCCAATCAATTGTATACATGAAAGAATCAAGCTATGAGCTATGAGCTATGAGCAACACAGATTTGGCAACCAACATCAAAATCACTACTGTTGTCAAGAACTGAAAATGTCGCTGAGTGATATGATACCTTCTACACGTTTGGTTCCTTCTTCCACCACAATTTACTACTGTAACTCATAAAAGGATCACAGTAAAAGAGGATTTACTACTATGATTAAACAGATAAAGAATTTAATAAGCATTGTGACAAATAATATTATAGTAAGAAGACAAGGGTTACCAGGCCTGGACTTCCATTACTTCATGCAACGGATTAGACCGTAAACACGTGTGACATTTTTTACAGCTCAAGTAAGGTGCATATGGCTCTTCTGCAAGTTGCAATGTCCTTTTCAGCCCATATACAAAAAATGAATGGAAATTAACAAAAAAAAAAACACATTAGAATAACATAAATGTAGCTTTGTACCTAAAAATATTCACTTCTATAAGAAGAAAATTACAAGCTCCACACTGAATTTCTGATTCAAGTAAAATACTGGATTTCTAATCCTAAGAGGAAGGTTAAGGGATTATATATATATATATATATACCATTTAATCATGGATTTAAAATAGAAAGATATGAAATGTCCACCCAAAGAAGTGTTCCTGTAGTTAGGCTTCGTAGATTATAGCAACACAGTCCGCCAAAACTAAGAATCTTTCTTTCTTTTGGTTAGATCAAGATCAGACAAAAATTTCTGGGAGAATTTAACACCCGACAAAAAAAAAAATTGCAAATTATGTAATGCACTAAAGAAATTGATAGTATCATTTGCCACCTAAACATAGAATCCTTATGATAGGTTATGGTTTCCACAAGTTGAATGACTCAAGCAATAATATTCTCGTGAGAAACCTCATTATTGTTGCATCCAGTTCGGATTGAGTTTCAGGATTTTCTCCACAAATATAGTTTGCATACTTTTCCAAATAAAATATGCAAGATACATGTGGTGATTTTCCAATTTTATTGAGAGTCATTCTATTAAATCTGCCTATGTAAATAGCAAAGCCAGTCTCAAAAGGAAAGTGGACACAGAAGGCTACAGAAAGTGGACAACCAACATAAATAGACAAAGTGAATCCTCTGAGGATACAGAAAGATCATAAAACCAACTAATCAATTAATCCACTAAGTGGGACTCAAGTGTAGTTGTATTGAGTGACAATGTCTAGGAGGAAACTAAGATTTCACCTTTCTAGAAAGGAAACCCTCAACATGCTGGTGAGAGGACGGGTTTAAAAGCCCAGGCCCAGCATTCATACCCCTTAACTACACCTATTGAAGCTAGAAATATACTTAAATGTAAATACTTTGATACTATATGAATTCTAGGAACACTATGTCTCGACCCAAAAATCGATTTATGATAATGTGTATATCTCACCTGTAGACAAGCCTAACCCTGGTCCAGAGAGAAAGCAGTGAGCCAATACCAAGAATCCCAAAGAAAATAAAAGGGAGATAATGAGATGAAATAGAAACAGAATACATAATACAGAACCCAAAATGTCTCCCTAGAACTTGGTATATTGGTTGTAAAGCATCTATGTTTATATACAAAAAGGGTACATAATATAACCCATAATGGGAAAAAGTACAAAATGGATATCCAGACTCCAAGTGGGATAGTTATAGAAAACAGAAGGATGATCGGCTAGCATGAATACCAACTACTCACCATATCTCCTGAACAGCACCAAGCTACTCCACACTATCGTGTCCGGCCTGATCTCCCGCACTAAGACCTACATTAGGAAAAGATGTAGAAGTGTAGCATGAGTATCAAAAAACAAAAAGTACCCAGTAGGCTCCATAGGCTGACTAGAAAAAAGTAAGCATAAGCAAGGGAAAGAACAATCCTAACAAGTAACACAGTGGCACATAGTGTATAACCAATAAAAGGTAACTACTATGATAGCTAGTAAGTGCAGTGAAGAATTAACTATCAGTGTGTATAGACTAACAAGTATAAATAAAGTTACTAACTAGGCATAGCACATAGACTTGGGCCACGACCAAATCATCACCAAATGTAACACGTACCTAGAGCTCCAACATAAGTAAGATCCAAATAGAGAAAGAGAACCACGAAATGTATGACTATTGAATGTATCAATAACTACAACGTGGGAAGGAATCAATGACACCAAAAAGTAGCAATCAGGCCTAAACAGTAATCATCACATAAGCACATAATTAACCCAACGTAACCTTCCCCATAAGCCCTGGGGTACAAGTCAATACAGGAAGATGGAATGCAAAGGAAGTGCCAGAACCGTAAAGAGAATATCGGCGTGCTCCCTCGATAAGATAGTCCCAAGTCAAGAGGGATACAAAAAGAGTACAAAGATTTATTGGTACGTACCCTCTCTAGGATGGTCCTGAGTTAAGAGGGATACAGAAATATAGATAATTATTGGCATGCTCCCTCTGTGGGATAGTCCAGAGTCAAGAGGGACCCGTGGAAGACTCAAACCGCATACCATGAATAGGAGTGTTAGAATGCTTCCTCTCTGGGATATTCTAGAATTGAAAAGGACCCACGGAGGTCTTGAACCACAAACCCCAAAACCAAACGTTGACATGCTCCCTCTCAGGGATAGTCCCGAATCGATAGGGACCTACGAAGGACTCAAACCTGACACTACTCCCCTGTATATCCCTCTCTTGGGCTACACATCATACTCCAAACATAGTTACCTGGATCAGGAGGGACACGAACCCACATGCAAAACTAGTAAGAAGTCTTTTAGTATCATAATTATCAGGACCAAAAGGCCAAAACTAGGGCTCAACCCGTATAGCATATCTCAGTGAAAGCTCAAGTACAACTATGTAGTAAAAAATCCATATCTCAGTAAAATCCATCAATTGCCCTGTAGGCAGTGTCAAGAACCATAGTGATAGTAGGCAAATAGCCTCAA
Source organism: Withania somnifera (assembly GCA_039654485.1). Taxonomy (NCBI): domain Eukaryota; kingdom Viridiplantae; phylum Streptophyta; class Magnoliopsida; order Solanales; family Solanaceae; genus Withania; species Withania somnifera. The sequence goes on from JBDJHY010137058.1 coordinate 5,434, forward strand.
ATGATATGAGAAAATAGCTCCATACTGTTCATGAACACAGTTGTGGAAAGTATAATATATATAAGAAATCAGCTTCTGATAATTACTCTGTCGAGAATTTAGTTACCTTTAAAATTTCTAATGGAAGCTGACAACATAGAACCAATTGAAATAACAACTAACCTAAGGCCATTACCTGAAACTTATAAGATGGATGGTAAACCCTAGTGAAGAGGTCTAGTCTCCCCTAGCCCAGCTACGGCCCAGAGCCATAAGTAACTGGATCATATGTCATAATCAACCAAAAGGGAATCCATTTAGGGCCAAGAACTCAGGCATACATCGGAACACACGGAGCTACCAAAACTCATGTCTAATACCACTCACTTCTAGGCTCATCCTGGACTAGGGAACTAGTTTAATCCCTTCCCAATCTCACTATGTTTGGAGTCCGTGCATGAAAATACACATTAAAGGTGTTACTCCTCCCCCAGCGACACTATAGTACAGAGTCAGTGTGAAACACGCGGGTAGGGCAATACATCCCCAGGGTAAGTAGTTAAGCTAGCTAGCTAAATATATCAAAGGACAGATAAATAAGCATACTGGGATCGAAATAATTATCCCAGACCCAAGCTAGCACTTTTCCATACATTATATTATATTAGTACCTAATCTGAAGAAAGTCGATCGCAGTCTTCCTAGATTTTGGTGTTGTCTTCGAATAATATGCTCTAACATAAAAAGTCAAATACGAAGCTCGGAATCACTTGAGAACATAAAAAAAATAACCATGTGTAACTACAAGTAAAACAAGACACATATTTCTATATAACTATGGGATCAAAATATAGGAAAAAATACGAACAATAAACCCTAACAACTCAAAAAATGAAAATATTAATACCCATGAGTAGAGCACAGCTCCTATGTCGTATGGTATAAAATAGAGCCAAATTTAACGTTAGAATCAAAAGATATAAGCCCAGGAAGTTTGTAAAATAAAGAAATGAAGAATTACCAGGTAGAAATGATCGTAGAACCACCGTAATGTGTTTCTACGGAGTAGAATCTAGTTAAATCTCATCAAAAAACTTAATCTATGTAAAAGATTAGAGGAAAAATAAGGATTTTGCTAAAAATGTTTGGAAAAGCATTTTATACCAAATCAGCAACGCTTTGATGATAAATCGGTCAAATGGCTGATTTATCGGCACTGGCACCAATTTGTCGGTCCTTTTGGCGTGGTCTCAATCCTATCAAATCTTGGAAAATTTTCAAAAATGCATGAGGAATGGAAAAGAAGTCCAATTATAGCACTCCATATATGAAATCTTTATGTAAATGATACTTCGGACTCAACAAAATCAACGAGAAGGAGATTTGAGATTATATAAGTTGAGTAAGGTCCGAAAAACCATAATTATAAGAGAATTTAGCCTGTAAAACTGTCAGGGATCCAACCTATTGATCCCAGCAAGTCATAAATGACTTGGGGTGGTCCCCCATAGCGCTCTAAATGAATAGAAATCACGGGAATCATAAAATAGCCCCAAGGTCCATCACAATATCCATCACTAAAGAAATTTTTGTTTGCGAAATTCTAAGAGGAAATAATACCCGAAGTCTGGAACAAACATCAACATAACACTTCACATGATGCTCCTCAACATCTCAACAATCTTCATAATTGAATCACGCAACCAATGAACTCATATAACAAAGTACTTCATTCAGACTGTCTTTGGAACCAATTGACGAGTCATCTAATCAAGCTAACCCATGATAAAATGCAGGGGACAAATCCTAAAATCATGGAGATATGTCAACTAACTCTGAAGGTCCGTATATAATCTGTAGGAACCCCACTAATCTGTCATAAGGCCTAACTAAGCTCGAAATCTACAAGTCCTCAGTACTAAACTCAAGATGCAAGATCCCAATATGCATAGATCCTCGATCTATTCTGTGTAAGCTTAAGTCTAAGCTAACAAGTCTACCTCTCTATGTAACATCTCGAATCGATCCGGCTTCTGAGATTTAATTCGCAATACTAATGTACCCACCAATCTGTGAACTACAACACGTACGATACATAGCCTCAAATAATACTACATGAATGCTAGGATAATAACTCTACCTAGGCCAAATGTTGAGCCCCACTACAATTGAACTCAAAATACAAATATAAAACCATTCCTAGAGTACCTAGATGGTCTGGTCAACCTAACTGCCTGTCTGTGGGAGAAAAGTCACACTCTAGCTGCTGATGTACCCATCTCATGCTGCACTGTCATTAAAATTTAGAAATATACTATGCACCCCTATATGTTGTGATAGAAATTATCACCACATATAGAAAAAGAATCTCCCAAATAACTAAAACAATTAGTCTTTCAGCATCTCAGGAAGGTGAAGTGGGTAAAAAAAGGAGTGGATTTGATTAGTCAGTCCATGATAATCCATATACAATCACGACCCCTAAAAGTATAAGAGGTTCTATGAACAAAACAAATTATTATCTGCCCCTCATCCCACTCAGGAATAGGGAGTCATTGCAACATGCTGTATGGACTGTGATGCTCGAACCTCATTCATTGGTAGCTTAAGCATTAGAAGATAAAATATCAAACGACACCATATAAATGCTAAGATGGAAACTAGCATCATATGGAACTGCCGCCAGGATAAATGTAAACCTCAAGTATAACCATAATGTGATTTCACAAGCCCACAATGTATCCTGAGGTATCTGAATAATCTACTCATACTGACTATCAGTCTATGGGTGGAAGCATCGGTGCTTGCCTTCCTTAACAATTCAAGGTGTGTATCAGGTATCATTTTCTGAAACATATAGTATTGGTATCTCACATAAGAAAAAGACCACCTAAACATGAGGATAACAAGATATATCTCTACTATATCCAAAAGTATGAAGGGCATATAAAAATGGGCTGAATCAAATCATCAACTCTAGAAGAAATATCTAAATTTTTTTAAATGAAAGGGACACAATCACGAAATGGATTCACCACCCAGCATAAACCAATCATTCGTCCAATCAAAAGAAATCACAATAGAAACCAACCCAGTATCCACTCACGAGATCAAATCTTCACAGTCACATCCACTGACTAAGGCCGAAAAGGAATCACATAACTGGCGTACGAAATCTTATAATACTACAACCCCCAACCCACCACTAACAACATACTATTATCTACCAGAAATATTTTATGTGTGCGGTCTTAAAGACCAACTATGAGAAATAAAAATCGTGAGAACCCAAGGGATAATGACCAACACCATTTACCCTAACATAAAGAAAGGTAAAAATAACACTCTGGCAATCACTTTAGAATTGCAGAAACCAAAAAAATGGAAGAGTCACTTAGTCACAAAAACTAATCACTCTAATCCTCCAAAATCAACCAATGAAAGTCACGGATAGCTATAGTCACCACTTAAGCCACCGAAAAATCATGATCAGACAAATCGCTATAAGATAACAAGGCATTTGCCCATAAGAATGAAGAACTGCAGACCCGCAATATTAGTAAACACCTCCAAGGGACTATTTCTTAGCCTAAACATAAGGTAAATATCAATCGGTGTTGGCCCGATGGACCTCTATCAATTTTTCGAGATACATGGGTCTTGGCTAAGGTATAACTATAATGAAACAATCCTAAATATAGGATAGCAGGACAACCTACCCATGACCGACAACTCACAAAGGCCCCCTACAATAAAAGGCCTAATTCTCCATCTCATAATATCCATAGGCTAAACCAGCTGAACAACTCAAACCCCTTACTAAGATCCACCACTAAAAGGTTCCCTCATCAGACACGGGAAACAAAAGAACCCTATGAACACTATCCACCACTCAGGGTAAGGAAAGGTAAGGGTAATCAAAATCTCATCTAGGATATACCAAGTTGAACCTAACAAGGGAACTCATCCCCTGAATTACAAGACAATAGCCTAATAAGGCTCCACAGGCACCTCTAGAGGGAATGTGCAAGAACCAACTTGCCTAAGGAAATAAAAACTCAGGTGCCACAAAAAACCACAAAACCAAGGGATACAATATAAAAGCTACAATAAGACCTAACCCAGTCTATAATACCCTAATAACATAGATAAGGTCACCCCGATTAGCATAAATAACACAAAATATAAATAAGTCGTAATCATGCCCAAATTAGCAAAAACCAACTAGGACAATATAAATCCATACTGTGATCATAACTTAGAGGTAGCTCTCCCAAAATATTCTGCCCATCACCACGAGTCGAAGAACGAGGAACTGCTGGTAAGCTTGTTCAGCCAACATGGCTTACACACCCACCCTTAGGGCTCTCCTAGTACAAATAACCAACACCTCCACAAGCAAAACATAATCTACCAAAACTGTGACGTACCCAACTAACTATTGATGAAAGGTTGTCGCTGATGCTAACTGAATGGCTCTATGCCGAGGGCGCTCTCTAGAATAATGGCCTAGCTCACTACACTCATAACAACCATGAGATATGCCTCAACGAGAACCATTACTTTCACCCCTTGGCATCAAATCCCCGATAGTCGAAATCTACTAGCAATGCCCAAGCGGTGTTGACCACTTTGAATAGCCTGGTCTCTATCGGATGGATAATGTAGAGTCTGAATGGAATAACTAAACTGACCTAACTGAATATGCTATGATGACTCCTTTCCATCATACCATAAACTCCTGGAGCGGACATCATTAGACACATCTTGAAAACTCAAAGGTAAGGATGACCAAATTGGACCTGAAATCTTGCTACTCAACCCAAGTTGCTGCGATAATAGGGCCCCAAAAAAGGGAAAAGCTATGACCCGTTGCCTAACTCTCTATATATAAAGCAACCCATACTGTTCCTACCCTCATTGACTCTAGATAGAGTACCACAAATCCCCACCTTCTGATGGCTCTCTGCTTAAAAGTCTCATAGTTATCATGACAGGCTTTGTCCATAGATGATAACTGCCTAAAAACCTACCCATAGGTATGTCCCCCTGCTACCAAATTCTCTATCATAAAAAAGGGTGGAAAAAATAAGCCTCTAAAGAAATCCAACACTCTACTATACTTGGTTAGATAAAATACGGTAGCATCTCTGACCTGCTCACTAAATATAGCTGCAGGATTCCAGATAGTCAAGGATCCCCAATGAAATCTGACCAACTCGTTCCTACAAGACGCTTACCTAGAAGTGTCACTCAGTACTTCTATCTGAATTTTGGGACCTTGAAGGACTGGCATAATAGAAATTCCAGTAAGAACCCGAGCGACTCCTAATCCCTACATTTATTGATATATTCCCCTATCGCTTGAACCCAATTCTGAAGCTCCAGGGACATGCACGAGAACCCCACCAAGGGCCTCTCTTATTCATCTATAAGGAGTAAAGCCAAATAGGATGATAATAAACATGTTTACCATCAAACGCACATAAGGAGTCAAGAATGGGAGTCTCTCCTAAGAATTTCATAGTAGCCTCCTGAAGATTAGACACGAACGTCTATGTACTGATCCGCGGGGCTCTACCAAATACTTGCTCCTACAGTAGAGACACCGGTGAACCTACAACTCTGATTAGCGCTCTGTCATGACCCAAAAATTGAGTTATGATGACATCTACATCTCATCTATAAACAAGCCTAACTCTTGCCAAAGCGACAATGGTGGGCTTATACCAATAGTCCCAAAGAAAAGAAAAAAGAGATGATGAGATGAAATAGAAATTAAATACATAATAGATAACTTAAAATGTCTCCCTAAAACCTAGTACGGTGGCAATAGAGCATCTATTTATATATACAAAAAGGGTGGAAAATATAACCCACAATGGGCAAAACAACAAAATGGCTATCTAGATTCTAAGTGGGATAGCTATAGAAACAGAAAGATGATCGGCCAGCATGAACTCCAATTGCTCACCATATCACTCACTATATCTCCTAAACAACACCAAGCTACGATGTATGATAAAGTCAACCCTGATATCTCACACTAAGACCTACATCCAAAAAAGATGTAGAAGGGTCGCATGAGTAATAGAAACAATGGGTAACTAGTAGGCATCATAGACTGACCGGAAAAAAGTAACCATAAGCAAGGTAAAGAACAATCCTAACAAGTAATATAGTGGCACATAATGTATAATAAAAAAAAGTAACTACAGTGATAACTAGTACATGCAGTGAACAATTAGCTATAAATGTGTGTAGTATCAACTAACAAGTATAAAAAAAGTTACTAACAACACAGAAAAAATAGACTCGTACCACAAATAGATTATGACCAAACGTAACACGTAACTGGAGCTCTAATATAACTACTATAAGTAAGGTCCAAATATAGAAAGAGAAACACGGAGAGTATGACTACTAAATGTATCAATAGCTATAACAAGGAAAGTAATCAATGACACTAAAGATTAGCAATCAAGCCTAACCTACAATCGCCATATAAGCACACAATTAACCCAAAGGAACCTCCCCCATAATCCCCAAGGGTACAGATCAATACAGAAAGATGTAATGCAAAGGAGGTGCCAAAATCATAAAGAGAATATTAGTGTGATCAGTCTATAGGACAGTCCCAAGTTAAGAGGGGCTATAGAATAAGTACGAAGATTTATCAGTTCGCGTCCTTTCTAGGATGGTCCCAAGTTAATAAGGCTATAGAAACACAGATAATTGTTAGCATGCTCTCTCTCTGGGATAGTCCTGAGTCAAGAGGGACCCCTAGAGGACTCGAACCATATACCACGAATAGGAGTTCCTGAATGCTCCCTCTCGGGGATAGCCCCTAATTTAGAAGGACTTACAGAAGACGTGAACCACATACCCCAAAACTAAATGTTGAAATCTTACCTCTCTAGAATGGTGTCGAATCAGAGGGACCCATGAAGGACTTGAACCATACACTACTACTCCCCCATATACCTTACCTCAGGATATTGAAGAGTGGTCAAAACACCACTTATTACATCCAAATGCATAAGTTAAGTTGCGGGTTTTCATCATCATTATGTCTATTTCTAACTTTAGTTTGGTGAGTATTTCAGTTAAATGTATATATTTTGGAATAACCAAGCACACGAAGCTGAAATGATGAATTAAAAGAAATAAAGTGTCCTCAAGGCAGTGGACAAAGGAAAAAGACAAAACGAGAATACTAGAGAAGACGGCAGACAAACTGCCCAAGATAGAAAACCACCATCCAAGACAGCGGTCAGCCACCCTCAACAGCGGTTAGCTGCCCTCCCCTCTAGTTTTGGTTCAAGCACTACCAAGAATGGCGGTCCAACGACGGTAACATAAGTTGATCGCTGTAACGGATATTTGAGGCTTAAAAATGACATTTCTTCAACTTCATTTGCACAACACACCATATCAGAGAGACGGAAATAGAGAGACACCAAAAAGAGCAGTTTTGGTCTTAGGCTTCTTCACACCTCAAGAAAAGGGCACACCACCACACTATACATTTGGGGTGAAGATTTGGATGACACCATTGATTTATTTGTACCCATTTCTTCTTCCCTTGCTTTGTATTGAATATTCGTAGTGTGTAGTTGGTCTTTCTTATATGTATATTGAATATAGAGATATTTCCTTATTCATTCAAGATTGTTGGGTTTTGGCTTTGTCTATTGCTTTTATATAAATTGTTTACTTATTGATTCATATTGGATTTGAAAGATCTAAATCATTGTAAGTTTAGTGTATACCAAAAGGAGTAGCTAACCCTAGGTAACGTCCATTTATCCTCGCTTGACTTGAGAAAGCAAGCTACGATTGGAAACTTTAATTTAGCATTAAATGAGAGTTTTCCTCATTAACGGATTTGAACTAGAGATAGTGAAAATCCTATTGTAGCCAAATTG
>JBDJHY010137077.1:0-11964 GCA_039654485.1 Withania somnifera
TATTATATACTAAGGCTCTCCTGGTCTCAGGTTTCAGCCCCATCTTGTATGTTATCCATTCCACACGAACTTTTGTTTTAGGTCAAATCACCCGGAATAAGTATTCTCGAAATTCTACCTAGCGTCTTACGTAAACACATAAGATCTAGGTCTAATAGAGGTGATAACTTGGTCTCGATCTCACTTGGTGGTACCCCTCTCGGTGATTGTTGACTCAACATTGATTTCATATTTATTTTTTACTCCGGTTTTCAAGTTAGGTACTTGTATAGGGTATAAATCCCTTCTTTTGCTGGAAAGTATGATTTTATCCTACAGGGTCTCATCCTCCTCTAACTCTCTCAAGAATTTTTTTTTCTCTTCTAGCATTTCCTCTAAGTCTTGAATCACTGTCATGGGGTTTTCTATAATGACCCTGAAGGTCGTTTTTGGATTTTTTTCATAAAATTACCATTTTATGCTTCCCTAGAGTTTCCTCGAGTCATATTTGGTTAGTTTATAGGGTTGAGCTTGAAATTGAAGCTAAAACATTGTGAATTTTGGAGATTCCTTAGTGATTGAAGGCCATTATATTGAAATAATTGAGTTTTGGGACACCATTTGGAGTTCAGAGTCTTTGGAATGGAATTCCAATAGTTGAATTGTCTTTATAATGTAGGAATAGGTTTAGGAGGATCACTGTTTTTAGTTCCTGACCTTTTAAGTCAATTGTAACTCTTTTGACGGAAAAACACTGTGTTTTGAGGCCAAAATATAACTTTGGTCAGCATTTGATGATCGAGTGCTCAGATTTGAATTTTGTTAATTTTGTTGCATCCAGGAGTTCAAATTTGGTCCACAAGAAGGATTGAATAGTGTTCCATAGGTTCTTGATACATTTTATTACTAAGAGTAAAGTTTAACTTTTATTGATAATAGGAAATTCTGGTCAAGGAAACCTCAAATCAAAGTTTTTATGATTATATTGAGTCTAAAATATTTTTACAATCAAAATGCATATATGGATTGTGTATATAGGGTTTTGAATGAATTCTAAAATTTAGTTAGAAATTTTTCCTGAATTGCTTCTAGTTATCTGTAGGTTACACAGTATGTATCATACTGTGCATATTATGGTCCGTGGGTTTGACCGTACTATGACCCTAAAACTTAATTTCTTTATCTTTCAACACATTATCCAACCCACGGTCGTATGGTCGAACCCACAACCCGTAGGAACTTTTGTAGTATCTTATCGGATCATTTTTGTTATGGTTTAATGAGGGGAAACCTTCTATCTTCTCATGTATATACACTTACATAAATAGACTCCAACCCTTTTTTACACCATTTTTACGAGTCTAAAGTTCTTGAAAACATCTTTGAAAATCCTTCTCAATGGAAATAACTTAGGGGCTAAGTTTTTTCAAGATCCAAGCTTGGGAGTAAGATCCAAAACTCATTTTTCTACCAATTTGTTACCATTAAGAATGACTTATTTATTGCTTTATCTTAAAAGAAGTGAAATTGAGAAATTTTTACTTAAGATTCATCTTGATAAATTGAGATTTTTTGAATATAAATTTTCATGATTTTTAGTCATAAAGTTGGGGTTTTAAAACCCCATTTTGAGCTTTATTCCTCATTTTTATTTTTTAATGTAATTTTGAACATTTCTGAAGGTGATTTTTTATGAAAACTCTTGGGTAATATTTTTAATCACAAAAACTCTGTAACCCATTGATTATTTACAATTTAAACATCAAAACCTTGGATTATCAAATCTATAAATTTGGGGTTTTTCCATGAACTTGTATATTATTATGCTTGTCTCATACTTGTTTAGGCATTGTGGGACTAGGTGTGGCGTTCAAAGGCACACGTAAGTGTACGTGATCATATAAGTAATATAGTGGCTCTTGCGAGCCGGATGTCAAACCCATAGGGACTTGTATTAACTGGATTAACTAATTTTAATTATCGTTTAAGTGGAGAGTTTGCAAAGATATAATTGGGAATGTAATTAAACTAAGAATGATAAAATTAACTAATGGACAATTAATCTAGAGAAGAATATCTTTTTACTATAATTAATGAATAAATCGAACTAAGATTATGGGTTTTCTAGAAATTATATTCAATTAATTAGTTTGAATTATCTAATTGTTGGTTCCAGGGTTTAACCTATGAGCAGGGAATGATCATCCTCTAATCACTATCTATAAAAATTCCACAACTACTTCGATCGAATGCGTTGTAATAACTTGGTTTAGATGCATTATAGTTATCTTCCCTTAACGAACTAAGTGAGGAAAAGTAAGTACACGGTCATGTCTTAATTGTGAATCATGCTCAATTATCCAACCTTGGTATAATCTATTTATGAACTCACTCCTTACGTTTCTCGTTTTACCCTTCAGATTCCTGACTAGTTCACTTTTAGGTTTATAAGTTTATCTTAATGGTCGCAAAGCACTAAGATATTATGCAGAGAAACATAAGGTCAATTGTACGATTATTGTTACATATCAAATAATATATAAATAAATAATCATCTTGCTAGTTTATACCAAAACCCTAGAATAAGAAGAAATTAGTTCCACATACACATGTAATAATCACAACAAATCATTCAAAGAAGAACATAAAAATATATAATTAAAGGAGAAGAAAATTATACACAATTATTCTCCGGTCTCCATGACGGCTCCAAGATCTTGCCCTAGATTAAAAGTCTTTTTAAAAATATTATGTACAATGTTGAACTCAAAATAATCTCTACCCTATAATAATATGCAGCCTCCTCCTAATTGTTACAAAATATAGTATTTATAGGTGTAGCAAATAACCCTAAATAAAAAAATCAAGTCCAAAAATGAATTCAAAAATAATTTCTGGTGGAACAGAATTGATCATGACGTGATCCGTATCGAGATGGATTAACACAATTCTATCATAATATTAATCATGTCGTGATTGGTTAATGTTTTGAGCTGACCAATCACTTCACGAGAAAAAACAGCGGAGCATTCTCAATTTGTAATTTACATTTGAATGAATATTATATTATTATATTTAATTGAATATTATATTAACTTTATTCCATTAAGCTTCCTACTTGAAATTCATTCTGTAATCTCTCATATTTAATTCATTTGAGCTCCAAACTTCTTCCTTTTCACATCAAATAATTCCTAAATCATAATATACCATATTAGCACAATATAAAAATATTTATTACCCAAGAAACAAATAAAAATATTAAGATATGAGGCAAATAATGGCTAAATATGTGCTATTTTGGCCTCACATCACTAGGCGTAAAAGAAAAGCTCTTTCTTGATTTGACATTTTTGTTTAAGGCATGTAGAGGCTTGAATCTATTATAAATATAGGTAATCCTTGTTGTGTATTATTTATTTCTAATTGGGATTAATATGGATCTTTAGGGGTGTCCATTGGCATTGTGATGAATCATCTCAACTAATAAGTAGAGTCTAGCATGCGGGGTGGAATCCAAGAAATAAAAATTAATAAATGTGTGATTACTTTACTTCTCTATTTTAGGAAGGATTAATATGACCTTGTAGTACACATGAGATTTACCTCACATTTCTTTAGTTCCTTACTTGAGATTGTTCCCATGAGAAGCGTTGATTGAATTATTGTGTTATTATATTTTATTGATGATCATACCCGTGTAGGGGATTTATTATTATGAGTTTTTCTTCTTGTTGATAGTTTACCCGTGAGAGGGCATGTTTATTTATTTACTTTTGTTATGCCATAATTCTCCTCATTATAGTAACCTAATTGTTGTTCTCTCTTGGCATTGTATTGGTTAAGTAAATGTTGATAATATGAAAGCAAGGGTTAAGGTCCGCACTGATATCTCCATGATGTTCATAAATTGAAAAGATGAAGATACGGACCAAGGACCATACTAGCATTACTGTAAAATGCAAATACTGATGATATGAAGGCAAGAGCCGAGGATCATACCAATATTGCTACAATATGTAAATATTAAGGATATGAAGGTAAGGGCCGAAGACCTTACCGACATTAGCATAATGTGAGATAAATAGTGAATTGATTGTTAATGTTGCATTGATTTGTATATTCCTGCTACTAAAATGGAAAGCCCTTGAAAATGTAGAGAAGTAATTGAAAACTCTGTAATTGATGTTGGTATAAAAATCTACATGCCTGTTTCTCAATTTTGTTGGATGTATCCTTCTTACCACGGATTGAATTGTGAGGTAGGTACTAATATGCTTACTAGACTTAAGTACATTTTTGGTGTTAGTATAAATATTTTAGAATATATCTTACAAGCTCACTCCTCGCTTGCATTAGATATACCCTTGCTACTGTGGTTGGACTTGCGAGATACGAACTGATAAAAGTATTATTATTTTAGTTACCTTGGCCTATTCTAGTTATTATTCGCTTCACGAGTTTGACTCTTTTTTGCATCAGATGTACCTTTCCAACCACAATTGAAGTTTTAAAGTGGGAACTAATGAGGCTTCAAAGACTTTGCCTATGAGGCCATAGTATGATCAACGATGTTCACCCCATGAATTATGAAAAAAAATAGGGAGAGAGTCTTACCTTTGAATGGAATAAGGGTGTGATACTATACTTTTTACGAATTAGATTGATTTGATTGGTTGTTGATATCATCCCATCGAGGACTTAGATTCGATTATTGTGGACACTCTGTTTTACGGATTCATTATTAGTTCTATGTTTAGTTTTTATTAATTTTATCACCCCTATGCCTTGTATCTATCATTTACTTTTATTATATTGTTGGTGGGGGACTGATTCGTAGCTCGGAGTCTGGAGGATTGTGGTTGGGATGGTTGGAGTAGATGATGATTATTCATCATATTATTCTAGTTACATGTTAGGGAATACTTGTTGGGTACCTTTTGTCTATTTAGTACTCACTCTATTTATTTTATACACTTGTTTAGGTGTAAATTCCGGTGTGGTTTGATCATTTTTCTCTCGTCAGGCCTGGGGTTTGAGAGTTCAGAGAGTTGAGGTAGTTGTTTGTCATCTGAAAGAAGCCCAAACTCTATTATTTATGTATTCGATCCTATTGAGGATCATAGACATTTGAGACTTATGTATTTCTATTTGGTTATGTAATTCATATATATAGAGGCTTGTACACAATGACACCAGTTTCTGGGTGGTTTATAGTTCAATTTTTATATTGTACTTTTTTTCTCGTTGATTCATTATTTTTCCAAATTTACCGTTATAGAGTTATTTAGGCTTATCTGCCTAGGTGAGTTAGGCAGATGCCGTCACGACTTGGGTTTTTGGGTGATGACATTTTCAAGCACAATGATTGATAGGGGGTTGGGATTGATTCTGAATTCTCTCATGTTTTGTTGAGTGCTCCTCTCAAATGTAGTTTGATCCTTCTTGTGTTCTTTTACATCAAAGCCTTCTTATTTTCATTGTTTGTGCTGTTATAGGCATCTATTCCTTTTGATACATCAGCAGGTGTACATATTTCTAGATGCTTGGACTTGTTGGGATATCCTTCTTTCTTACTCTTACTTTCCTCGACATGTTCTACATCTTACTTTTTAAAGAATTCTTTTAACCTATTTCCTTGTAGAGTTTCTCTTCTTTTTGGTGTTTTCTCTTATTTGTTGATTAGTTACATTTGTGTACTTTTCATTGGTTCTTCATCTCCCTTTGTGTCATTTCTGTGTTTCAAAGCATGGAACTTATTTAATGCATATAACTCTTTTTGATTCTACGTCATGTTCAAGGTTTGTCCTTGTCTTCCTCTCCAATAATGTCTTTGTCTCCCAACTCCTCTCCTTTACTTCTGATCTTTGAAATCCTCTTGATTGAATGAGTTGTTTTTTCTTTTCTGCTCAGGGGTGGTGGGCTTCTCCTGCTATATTCCTTCCTTCTATTTCTTCTCATTTTTTTCTTATTTCTTTGTGTTTTTCATCTCACTTATCTTGTTGTTCTTCTGTTGTTGTTCCTCCTCCTCTTCTTTAGGGTATAATTTTAGATGAATCACATAATATTGCTCTTCCTTATGTCCTTGCAGTTTATAGTTATTGCGATACATAGGGACATAATTTTATTTTCATCCACAGCTCTACGATCTTTGTATTATTTTTTCTTATTTCCACTATTTTTTTTTTTCGAAAAAATTCACTAAATAAATCCACTTTTATTTTGATCCTAACACAACTACGTCTAGTGTCGTTCCTAGTAGCCATATCCATTTGAAGGGGTTTGCCCTCCTACTACAAATGAGAACACTATCCTTTCCAAAAACAGTTTTGTGGCAAAGCTGGGAATGATATCCATGGCATAGTTGTGGTGTTTTCTTTCAAATAGTGGATTCCATTTTAGTGTATACATAGGATAAGACCAATTGTGTTTATTTATGTAGAGAATTATCCTTAATAGAAAACTGACAATCTTCCATAAGAGTAGCTCTAATTAGTACATATCTATTGCTTAACGATTCGATAATGCATTCTCCTTTTGACTCACATTATTTTAAAAATAGTTTTGATAAATCCTCAATGTGCGGCCATTGATAAGAAAATTTTCCTACGACTACAGATTGAAGATTTTCATTCTGTATCATTTGATTGATCTCTTATCCTTTATTTGACGTGCAAATATGCTATAGGTTTTAATGGTGTGAGTTTACAGTTTGGGGGTGTAGGCTGTATTAGTGATGAATATAGGTTTTTTTAATCAGAGAAAATATTATTCAACATTTGGACATCAGGAGGCTCTAGAGGGGTGTTGGTGGTCATGGCCACTAGAAAAGTTAGTTAGGATTTGTCGGTGTCAGTGTTGCAGTATAAGATTAAGATCACTTCCCTCTCTCTCGAATGAACGATCATGCAATTCTTAGACATTTATCCCTCGACCAACTAAAAATAAAATAATTAATTATTGTTTTTATAATATTTGTGGCAACAAAATCGCAGTTAAATATGAGTTGTTAATGATGATCCTTTCTTGCAACACTTTTTTAGGGTTATTTTCATGGTAATTTTAATAAGTTATGTCGTTATAGAAACTAAATCTATGATGGCATTTCTTTTCCATGAATAAGTAACAATCACTTATTATATAGAACGAACCATGAGTCGCTATTAAAAAATATTTGTAGTGACATTTTGACTTTCGGTGACAATGAAAAGAAATTTTTACTTTAATAGAGAATACTTAATTTTAAAAAGTCACAGTGAAACGCCTTTATATATAATAGAAGAAAGTGTTATATTCATGCATAATAAAAACAGAATGTAGTTAGTCAAATTAAGTATTCCTTTTTCATATTCAACTTGATTAACCTAAAAAAAATAATTAAAGATACGAATATTTAGAGACCAAAATTTTGTAAAATCAATTCAAAATTGGCTTCTAAAGCTATGCAATTAATTGTTCAATTATCAAACTATAAAAGAAAATCACTCATGACAGTCTGAAAATTGCATTATTAGAATGTCAAATTCTCTATATAAAATCAAATCAAATTTTAACTAAAATATGTGGAGCTCTCATGACCAGGTGAGACAAATATGGTCTAAATTTCTCATGACAGTCAAACTAATGCAGACTAATCATACTCCTTTACAAGATTAAAAATACAAATAACCAAATTAAAAAAAAAACATTAAATTTATTTTGTAGAATATTTGTCAAAGTACAATCAACATATATAAAAAATTATGCTATATAAAATATGAAAAGTTTTATATATATCAGGCCATTAAACTGAAAGTAATGCTTTATATTTCAAAGTCATGTACTACAATTTTTGAATAGTTATATAGATGATATTTTTGTAAAAAAATAGTTAAATTTGAGCAGCAATTAATGTATAATATATTTGTGTATTTTGTAGTTGCTTTCATCTAATTTACCCCAATGTCAAAGTTTTAGTATTTTATATATATATATAAATTAACATATACAATTTTTCTTCTTTTGTATTATGTCAATATTATTTACAAAATAGAAGACCTATTCAATATTATGATAGGATTACATATACGTATATGTAATGAGGTTGCATTATCAGTTATTTTTTAAGATATTCTGAAAAATACGTTGGAAGAATGATTTGGTGGCTGGGCCTTTTAGACTCACAATCACTGTATGTGTAATTCTCTCTCATCTCTTAGACCTATTCGTCGCAGACCCAAAACCAAAATGATCCTCCTAATTTTTTTCGGTTGTGAGACACATTAAATTTGAATCTAAATTTCCACAGAAGATACAAATCAAATAAAGAAATCTATTTTACGTAAAGTAATATGTGGAGTAACTCCCAATATAACTGTAAAAGAAAGACTTGCAGGTGGATCGACTCATCAAGTTCCTATTGAAATAAGATCAACACAAGGAAAAGCACTTGCCATTCGTTTATTATTAGCAGCATCCCAAAAACATATGATGTTTATCCTAAAGCAGCATTTCTTGAAGTAGCATTCCCTTAAGTAGAAGATGAAACCTTGCTTATTTATCCCGACGGCGGTTTATGAATTGATCAAACGAGCCTTTGACACCATAGTTGAGGTTACCAAATTCTGAGGTGTCGGTATCAATTTATACTGAATTGCATAGGCATAAAGGGGAAACCCATATGCTAGCCAATAACTCCAGAGAGTTTCCAATCCTATCCAATTGGGTGAGTCACCACAAGACCATTGAAACGACTTTAACTCCTATGTATCTATTAATTTGACTCCAATCAGACACTACATATGAAAGTGAAGTGCAGAATATGTCAGTTAATTAACAAGTATTATTGCATAGAAAATTACTGTCGCAGCAAAAAATGGCCGTGGTAGCGTTGGTCTCAAACTCACCTCAAGTATAAGCCTAAATAAACCCAACAAGATAAACGTATAAATAAACAAATTAAATGAGAAGATAAAACGAAAAGAATCCATAATCTAAAATAATCTATACAACAATCCCAAAATCTGGTGATACTATGTTCAAGCCTATTAATCTGACTCAAAAACACATATTCTCAAAGTTTCTCATAAAAAGTAAAGACTTGACAAAATATAAAATAGAATCCATGGTGTTTGCAGACTAATAAAGGAGCTACCTCGTGAATACTCAATATGGATCCCATACTCTGACTGAAGAAGACAATCAAGAAGCTCCGGGCTCTGTACCTGCACAAGGTGCAAAATAAAAAAAATTAAAGGTGAGTACACAAACAATATGTACTTAGTAGCATCCCCGACTGACCCTAAATCAATTTAATGACTAAAACTCCTACAAAAATCCAACCACTACAACTACAACTATAACTAATACTTGCACCTAGAAAGTTAACCAGCCAACAATGATATCCAAAACAGAAAACATCCATATACAGAGAAAGCAACTACTCAAAGTGCCATATAGTCTCAAATAAACTGACTGTAGAATGGATACACTAAATACCTTAATCAACAACTCAAAAACCAAAGTATAAGAATGGGTATCATATGCAATGCATTTCAATTTTAGTCAAGATGATGCATGTCAGTCTTAATGTATACATATGCTTCTAATTACGACAGTCAAGACCCATGGAGGCTAGCTAATTCATGTACTGCCTGTCACTTCAGTCACCTACCTTATAATACTTGAGCGATGGGCCCTTCACCATAGGTGTTGCTGATAATAATTGGCATACCAATATCTCATATCCATAATCTAATATCTAATCCAATATCACAATATTCGTGGTCCAACTCATAGCATAGTATTAATCTCAACTGCAAACAACAAATCCAATAAAGTATAATTAACCAAGGATATGAGATAAAAGTAAACACAAGGCCTATACACGGGCATCACAACACATAAATTTCACGTCCAATACTACCAATGGACTATCTACAAAATGGGAAAACTATAGTAAAGGGTAAAGTGGTCATTTATTAATAACATGTAAGCTGATCATGAGGATCATTACATTATCCACCACTAACTACCATGTTTGTCCTTGAGCAAAAATTAAAAAAGAAAATAGTGAACCTAACAAGAGCCTGAAGGCATAACTTTAAAAGTCGGTCTTTATTATTTTGAGTGAACTTATTTGCATAATGATACATCCATGATACATCACCAAAGTAGAATTTTTGGACAAAAATCGAGTATTTTCACATTCAGAGTGACCAAGATACCAAGAGTTATCCCATGAATCAAGAATAAACTAGAACTCTCTAAGCCATAGGAATATCATCGGAATGGAACATTTTCCATAACATTGAGAAATTCTTAACCAATATCTATCAACACTAGAAAGTAAACATGAAATCAACCACCCTTCACTCATAAAGTGCAAAAACCACCATTGAACTAGTGAACTTTTTGTTGAGTCCGCTCTCCCTTTCAAACATTTATCTTTCCTATTGGACAATACCATCCCTCCGACCCTCTTGTAATGATTCCATCCTTTAACATAATTCTTTCATGATATTAAAGCTACAATAACTTGATCTTGAAACTCTTGTATCTATCTAGGAAGAACCTAACTAGTCTAGCCCAAAAGTGTAAAGATCAATTAACCAACTAGTAAACGATATCCCTTAGTGTACAAAACTGGTAATAACCATTTTTGGATACTGGAACAATTGTTGTTGTTATAGGAAAACTCTGCAAATGAATACATTGTCCTCAACAACCCTTAAAATGGATCACATATAATCGAAGAATGTTCTTGAGCTCGAAAGATAAGTCTAATTGTCCAGGCAGTAATGATAGTATCCGGTACCTAAATCAGTGGCTCACTTTTTTTATGTAATGGGGAAGAGGATCGAAACGTACCACTAAAAAACTCTATTGGATAAACTGCCAATACCTATGTTAAACCTCATACAAGCATTCTTAAGGTAGGGATCACACACTTAGCACTACTTGCATAACCCAACTGTCAAATCCTCCTTTGTCTTACTTAGAACCCTTTATCTCTTACATCCACAACCAAAATTTCCACAATTTCTCTATTTCCCATCTATTTAACCTCACTCTGCATACAATATCAGATTTAATCACCAACATCATTCAAAAAACTAATAGACTCACCAAAATCCATCATACTAACCATAATTTAATAATTGAAACAAAAAAAAAATCTAGAATCAATGAAATATTATGACCTTTTTGATCCTCTAGTCATGATTCCAAATATATTATTAGTACTAAAATCCTTATAAATACATTTCCAATCTTCGTAACTCTAAATTATTACATCTTCTCCCCCTTAAGGATATTTGTTTACTTTGAGCCTATTTTAAGCATTCTTCATCAGAAACATGTCCTACTCAAGGCTGACAATACTAATTCCAATTGGATTTATATTTTCCCATCAAGATAAAGCTATTGAATCAGAAACCAATATCAATTCCATACGAACCTTCATATCCCATTCCTCTACACTATTCAAAAAATCATATACCTATGCAAAATTTTGGAGAAAACCCTCAACTATCCATATAATTCCTCATACCATAAGCACATAACCTTTACTCTCTACCGAGTGCCTATAAAACTCCTCATAATGTTTTTTATTATTTTCATTAACAATGTAGTATCTGTAATGACCTTAAAGGTCTTCTTTTATATTTTCTATAAAATTATCATTTTACCCTTTACAAGAGTTTCCATGAGTCATAATTATTCAACTTATGAGGTTGGTTTTGAAATCAGAGATAAAAGTTGTGAACTTTTAGAAATTTTCAGTTTTTATAAACCTTTTTGTTGAAATAGGTGGCTTTAGATCTAATTTGGAGTTCCAAGTCTTGTAATGGAATTCTGTCATTTCCAGCAGCTCTGTAATATTAAAATTAGTCTAGGAGGACCATGGTTTTAATATTTTGGGTTTTCGTGTTGAATGTGACTCATTTGATGGGATAGTGTTGAGTTTTAAGGCCAAAGTTTGAAAGGGTGATTTATAAAAATTTT
>JBDJHY010137097.1:0-13339 GCA_039654485.1 Withania somnifera
AACTCACATTTTGAGAAGTTGGTGTAAAGACTGTATTCTCTCAATGTTTGGAGAATCGACCTTAAATATTGCTCATGATTAGACTTACTCTATGAATACACTAAGATGTCATCAATAAAAATAATCACAAATGAGTTCAAGTAGGATTTAATCACCTTATGCATCAAATCCATAAAAGTGCTGGAGAATTAGTCAAGCCAAAGGACATAACCAAAAATTCATAATGGTCGTAACATGTCCTGAACACTGTGTTGGGTATATCTTCTTTCTGAATCTGCAACTGATGGTAACTAGATCTTAAATCAATTTTACAGAAAACTGTTGCTCCCTAAAGATGATTAAACAAGTCATTAAGGATATCTGTTGTTTGCAGTAACTTTATTCAGCTGCCAATAATTAATTCACATTCTCATTGTACCATCTTTCTTCTTCACAAAAAGAACTGGTGTATCCCAAACTAGCATACTCGAACGAATAAAGCCTTTATCTAATAGATCTTGGAGCTGAACCTTCAGCTCTCTCAACTCAGTAGGAGCCATACGATATAGAGTACTAGAAATAGGCTTAGTGCCAGGCTCTAAGTCAATAGCAAAATCGATATCCCGCTCTGGTGGTAGGCTTGGTAGGTTGGTCAGGAATTCATTGTGGAACTAAGAAATGATAGGAACAAACATAGGAGTAGGAGTGTCAGCCTGAATATCATGAACATATGCTAAGTATGCCAAACACCATCTCCCTACTAACCCCCTAGCCTGAAGGCAAAAAATAAAGCCTGTCAGTGCGTGACTACTAGAACCCTGCCACATAAGCGGAGATAAACTAGGTACTGCTAAGGTGATGATTTTGGCATACAATCCAAAATCATATGACGAGGGTACAACCAATCCATACCCAGAATAATATCAAAGTCAACCATATCTACAACATTAAGTCAGCCCAAGTGTCTAATTCGCCAATAGAAATCAAACATGATTAGACCACAAGATCCACTACTAGAGAATCCCCTACAGGAGTAACAACATGCATAGATATAGATAGCATATCATTGGGCACCCCAAACTGGGTGCAAAATAGGAAGACACATATAAACAAGTAGACCCAAGGTCAAATAATGCTGACGTAGGTATAGAACACACAAAAATCAAACCTGTAATAACAGAATCTGCGGCCACAACCTGAGGCATGTTGGAATAGCATATAACTGGCAGTCACCACCAGGACGACCACCACTATAACCACCGCCCCTACCATGCTAGTCACCACCTCTATAACTACCTTGTGCCCTACCTTTGGCCGGCAAAGGCACTGATATCAATGGTTGTGCAGACTAAGGAGAAGGCTGAATAATTCCCTTCTGCAGACAAGATCTAGCATAATGGCCAACAAGGCCATACTCATAACACGACCTAGATGGCCCACTCTGTCGGGATCCTCTACTAAAACCCATCTGACTGCCCTGATGTGATGATCCCGCCCCTCGTGAATACTATGCAGAAGATGAAGATGAAACCTCTAATGACACCTACACAAGCCTACTAAAATATCCATGTGATATGAGCATGGATAGCACCTACCCGTCCCGACCTTTAACATAGAGTCAGGCGAAGAAGCTATACGCATTGCAAGCAACCATGCGAAAGAGAGATGCTTAGGAAGTCCTTTTCAAGCCATGTCAAGGGACATTCAAACTATAGGAAGCTTGTGAGTTGCAAGATGTGAAGATTCTAGAAATTGAGAGGCCTAATTGAAGATCCCAAAACTTTGGGGGCTGTTTTAAAGATGCCAAGACCTTGGGGACAAAGTGCAATTATTGTAAACTTGTAATAGCTATAAATACTAGAGTTTGCAGTAATTTTCAGTAGACATTGATAAAATCATTTGAACTCCATTATGAGATTAGTTTTTAGCCTAGAATAGCTTTTAGACGTAATCTAGCGTAATTTAGTGAATGATTAAGGGTAGATTCCCTTAGTTGCAACCGTAACTTCTTTTTAACATCAATCGAAGGTTTTTCCATTTTTTAGAATTAATTTGGTTTTCCATAGATTGTGTGTTTGGGATTTATCATCAACTCATAGGTTCAATTAAAAAGGTGAGGGTAGCAGTCCCTTGTTGTTCATAAATCCTGGATTAATTGTAAGTTTCCGCATATCCTTTTCTCTTTGTTTCTTTCTCCCCCGTGTTTAGTGCATTTCATATATCAATCCGCATCACCCTGTGCCTGATGAAACTGATTGTGACCCCTAAAATGGGACCTACTATAACCTCCCTGTTGTCATTGCCTCTTATCATTGCACTGACCCGACTCACGATAGAGGGCTTTCGTTGAATTTTTATGATCAACCACTTCTTAGAAAGGATGGAATTAGACACCAACAACATTACCGCCTCACGGAGCCAATCTCTCAACCCATAAGCGAACCGACAGACTCTCTCCGCCTCTGTAGGTATAAACTCAACCCCATATATTGAAAGCTGATGAAATCTGCCCTCATACTCAGTAAAGATACATAGACCCCTGCTCAAGTTTTCTGAACTCCTCTCTCAGGCACTCTCGCTCCTCCTTGAATATAAACTTCTTCATGAACACCTCATAAAATTCATCCTAAGTCGGTTGCGATGAACTTGTGGGTCTTAAAACCACGAACACTACACCACTATTTAGCCATACCACACATCTAATATGTGGTAAAGGCTACACTGTGGGTCTGAAATAGACCCATGTTAGTTAGTCTCTCTTCACACTCAACGATGAACCCATGGGTATCCTTCCTTGGAACTCCAATGAATCTAGGGGGATCCAACCTTAGAAATCTGGTCAGGAGCTTCTGCTATGTGTCTTTCATAGATGGTTGTTGTTCAACAGTAGGAGCAAGGGCTGGCACTGGTATGATCTGAACAAGTATGGAAAACTCTACTGGAACAATCGGTGGAACTGGCTGTACTGTAGGGACTATAGCTATAGGCTTAGATACTTGAACTGTTGGTTGTGTTCCCTTAGTAGGAGGACCACCGTAAGAACTGAGTAGCCGCTATAGTATGATACGAATATTAGGAAAAGGCACTGCAATAGATGCTGGAATAGGTGTTTCTATAGGGTTGCAAGCACTGGTGAAACCTCAGAAATAGTGACTGGAGTAGACACTTCTGTAGGTGATCTAGCTGCCTTCCTGGCTGCTGAACAACGTGTATGAGGAATCTACAAATGAGTGATAATTTTCAAGAAACCATCAAAGATATACACACGATACAAGATAAAAAAAGAGTTAATTTTCCTAAATATCACTATAAGCATCCAGAAGATAAGCAAAGGATGTCTCCACGCCAATCCGCATGACTCTAATAAACATTGGCTCTATACACTGACATCGACAAACCTAGGCTCTGATATCAATTTTTCACGACCCGATTTCTCGGATCAAGATGGCATCTACTATACCACTAATAAGAGAACCAAATTCGTAGTTCGAAGCCAAAATGGAGGACTACTATATCAAATTCAGAAAGCACAAGTGTAATAATCAATATACGAATGAATAAAGCAGAAGTAATAGAATAAAAAATAAATGCCTAAAACTTGGTATTAGTGTCATATGAACCACTAAGTACAGAATAAGAAATCAAATGTCTAAACCAACATTATCTCCGAAAATAATGGAGATCAAATAGAAATGTTAATGCCAAAGAGAAGCAGGTAAAGGAGGACGTCAAGCTTACCCTGAATCTCTGAAGTAGAATGTAATCTACACAAACAATAATCTGTAATCATGGTTGGGCACCTGTACTCGAATCTATACATGCGCAAGTATAGTAGGAGCACAAACTGCTGAAGCAACCCGTACCAGTAGGCTTCCACGAGGCATATAACAATAATAAAAACAGTAAATAACAAAAGACAATAAAGGGAGTCACAGAAGCAAATAGTATAACAAGGGAAGCTAGATACTCAAATAAGAATCAAGTACAAGTAGACATATATCGCTAGCTAATCACATAACAGGATCTTAGGCAATGAAGGAAAACATACCTGAAACTCTTGCAACAGTATATGTAAATAAAATTACGTCAAAATATCTTCAAATGATCTAAAACTTGCATCAGAGTATTTTATATGTTAATATGAGTCTAACGGTATAGTTTATGCTAAGTTCCGAACTGGGCCTAAAATAGGGCCTAAATTGGGCCTATAGAGCCCACTCATCAGAATTGAAAATAAACTTCACTACGAGGTTTCTAACATTACTAGGAACCCGTGCTCCAAAATTGAGCACAATTCGAGTAAGGATAGATCCTTGAACAACCCAGGGAAAATTGAGTATAAAAAAGGCTAAAGATTCAACTTTTATGAATTTATGGGTTGAATTTGAAAAAGGGAACATTACTACGATGAATAATAAACCTAAAGTGCAAGGAATAACTACATAACTTCGAATATAACTGAAGGAATCAAAAGTTCATGACTAGGGCATTAATGGAGGTAGAACACTAATTTTAATGAAATTTAACGGATAAAAGTAACTTACCGAAGGTGAGGATGACGTGTAAATTCTTCAAGAAACTTTATTTGAATTTTGGGAAGGTTTCCAAGACAAACCACACAATTTATTGAGAGAAAACGAGGGAAAAGTTAAGGAAAGAATGACCCCAAAATGAGTGAAAACTATAGGAAATATCCCCCCAAGTATCGATTTATCAGGCCTAATGTGCCAATAAATCAGCACCCCTATTGCTGATTTATTAGACTATTTTCTAATAAATCAGAGCATCTGATTTTTCACAAGAACTGAACAATTTACCGGTCATGGCCGATAAATCAACCCATTTGACTAAAGCTGCACCAAAAATGAAACGGAGTCCAATTTTGACCAATCAAATATGTATTTTATGTGAAAAACATATTTTAGACTCAACAAAATCGAAAAAATCGGCATCGAAAGTCTTTTGAGTGAAATTGAACTCCAATCAAGACTTAGCAAAAATTAAATAATTTCTAACTTTCACATAACCACTCAAATCAAGCATGAACACCTTGAGAAGCGTACTAACTGTCAGACTTGTCTAAATTCAACATTCTAGAACTGATGAAAGCATCAAATTTTTGATCTGACACTCGAACACCAAAACACCACCCAAGCTCCACTTAGGCCTTAAACTTAACTAAAATCCACAAATTTGGAATAAATTGCAAACGAAAACTCCAAAACACAAACTTAAGGTCAATCTTGACTTTGATTGACATTCTGGAGCTAACGAAACTGTGAAAAATTAATTTCAATATTGTTTTGAAGAAAAGTTGACTTTGGTCAACGAGTACTTAGTTTTAGGTTCTAAAATAGGTAATTTGAGATATTTTATCAACTGAGTTGCTAGGGATTCAAACTACAGGTCCCAGCAAGTCATAAATGACTTGGGAAAACTATTAAAATGCTCTAGAACTTAACTGCTGGCAGTTCAAACACTGAGAAACATATTCCACAATATCTCTACTTATACCACTCAACCAATACAGTTGTTTCAAGTCACAGTACATCTTATCTACACTCAGGTAAATAGAATATCTGGAGCTTTGAGGCTTACGGAGAATCAACTATACTAAACCACCAACCCACGGTACACAAATATGAATTCCATACCTTAAAACCCTATTTAAATCAATAAAAGCCCATTTATCTTTACCAAACAACACTTGATCATGAAGGGAACTCAAATGCTAATCCTCAAACTGTCCCGCTGCCAAATCTGATCAAGCAACAAAGACCGAAACTCATCACAGGTCAAAACCCTTATGGAGTCCATCAAGTACAACTTAACCAATGGGTTAGTCAAAAACTGGATGTTTAAGGCTGACAGCCTCTCAAAAATTGCCAACACCACTAATCTACCCATACATACCACGTTTTGGCCGAAGGAATCCACTACCATGTTTGCCTTACCTGAATGGTATAGATTAATAATATCATAGTCATTCAATAGCTCAATCTACCTCCACTGTCTTGAGTTAAGCTCCCGTTGTCTCATAATGTACTGAAGGCTATGATGGTCAATATATATCTCATAGGGGACTCCATAAAGATAATGACTCCAGATCTTGAGCGCGAATACCAACACCACCAACTTTAATTCATGAGTAGGATAGTTGGGCTCATGAACCTTCAACTGCCTTGACGCATATGCAATAACTTGGGCTTGTTACATCAGAATATCACTAAACCAACACCAGATGCATCATAATACATAAAAAAGCTCTGGCCCTCAATCACCAATGTCTAAACCAACACTAAAGTCAACAAATCCTTAAGCCTTAGGAAACTTTCCTCATACTCCTCAGACCATTGAAAAGGAATATCCTTCCTAGTCAGTCTAATCCACAATGTTGTTATTAAAAAAAACCCTCAACAAACCATCTGTAGTAACCTGCTAACACAATAAAGCTCTGAACCTCCTATGGAGATATTGGTCTCATCCAATCACAATTATTTTTTGGTTCACCATAATCCCATCCTTAGACACCACGTCACCTACAAAAGCTACAGACTCTAACTAAAACTTGCACTTAGAGAACTTGGCATGAAGTCGATACTCTCTTAAAGTCTGAAGTATAGTCCTCAAGTGTTGCTCATGCTCCACTCTACTCCATGAGTATATCAAAACATCATCAATAAACACAGTTACGAAAGAATCCAAATATGCTTGAGGACCTTATGCATCAAGTTCGTAAAGGCTGCAGGGACCAGTAAATCATAATGACCATAACGAGTCCTGAATATTGTCTTTAGGATGTCCTCAACCTAATTCCTAATTTGATAATACCCTAACCTCATATCAATCTTTAAAAAAATTACCTCACCCTGAAGCTGGTCTAATAGATCATCAATCCTCGGCATTGCATTCCTATTCTTAACTGTCACCTTATTAAGTTATTGATAATCTATACAAATACGCATCGATCCATCCTTCTTCTTAACAAACAACATTAGATCACTCACCGAAGAAATACTCAAAACCCCTTATCTCAAAGATCCTGGAGTTGAACCTTCAGCTCCATCAATTCGGTAGGAGCCATACGGTAATGAGTGATCAAATAATAAGCCTGGTATCTAGATCTAACTCGATAGAAAATTAATATCACGCTCGGATGGTAGGCCAAGTAGTTCAGTCAGAAAAATATCCAAAACCTCAACAATAATAGGCATAGACTTGGGAGTAGGAGTGTTGGGTCTAACATTATGAACGTATTATAAGTAATCCAGATATTCTCTTGCCACCAACCTCCTAGCCTAAATACAAGGGATAATCCTTATAGTGCATAACTAATAAAACCCTGCCACACCACTGGGGATACACTAGGCATGAATAAGGTTACGCTCTTGGAATAGCAATCCAAAACTGCGCGATGAGGGAATAACTAGTCCACTCCCAGTATAATGTTGAAATCTTACATATCCAGGAATAACAAGTTGGTCTAGGTATCAAACCTCCAACATAAATCAAATAATACCTCACAACCTGATCCACTACCAAAGAGTCCCTTACTGGTGTAGCAATAGATACAGGCATACCTAAAATCTCAATAGCTAACCCAAAGCAAGGTGCAAAGTAGGACGACACACGAACAAGTAAAAATAGGATCAAAAAGGGTTGAGGCTATCCTATGACAAATAGAAATCATACATATTATAAATGGATCTACGACCTCCTTTTTTTGCCTACCAAGTACCGGATACAACTGGAGGCCACCGCCAAATTAACTACTATAGGCCCTACCTAGCTGACCACCACCAAGAACACCTCCACCCTATGCCCTACCCCTAATAGGTAGTAGCACCGACCTCGAAGGATGAACTAACTGCAGAATAGTCTGAAATATGCCCCTCTCTGGACAATCCCCAGCATAGTGCCCTATAACACCACACATAAAGCATAACCCTAATAACCCACTCTACCTCGAACCACAGCCTGAACTTAATGAGACACCTCAGCCTAATGAGCCAGAACCTCTCAATGACTGCCTGTGATATGGATCATTAAAACCTTTTTAAACTAACTCTAAAATATGTTATGTATGTTATAGGCCTGAGTTATCAATTTTGGAGATCGTTGGGATAAACACTTTCCATTGGTAAAGTTTACATATAATAATAGTTATTATTTTGGAATTTAGATGGTGCCTTTTGAGGCTTTATATAGTAGGAGGTGTCGATCTCCAATAGGCTAGTTTGATTCTTTTGAGGTGAGATCTTGGGACACAAATTTACTTTGTGATTCCATTGAGCAGGTTTGAGTTATTTAGAGTTGATTATTGATAGCCCAGAGTAGGCAAAAGAGTTATGTTGATCAGTGGGTTAGAGTCCTAGAGTTTATGAAGGGTGATTGTGTTCTACTTAAGGTGACACCTACGAAAGGTGTGATGGATTTGGAAACAAGGGAAAGCTCAGCCCTTGGTTTATTATCTATTTGAGATTCTGAAATATGTCGGGGAGGTGGCTTATGAATTAGCTTTTCCACCTAGTTTTTCAGTGATAAATCCTACTTTCCATGTTTCTATTCTTCAAAAATACATCCTCAAAGATACCCATGTGATTCATCATGAGACTGTGCTAATGAATATGGACATGACTTATGAGGAGAATCCTTTGGTTATCTAAACAGGTAGGTTAGGAAGTTGCAGACCAAAGAGATTACTTTTGTGAAGGTTTAGTGGAAGCATCGCCTAGTTTCAGGGGCTATGTGGGAGATTAAGTCTAATATACATGCCAAATACCTGCATACTTTTTAGGCTTAGGGTACTTTCTATTCTTATGATTTCTCATGGAGAATCTATAATTTCTAGATTTTGTGTATTTGGAAGCTCGAAGGAAGGGAAAGGCTCAAGTGTGATAGTTTCTTCGCTAAGGCAAGTGGAATCCCTTGACTCTCTTACAAAGTATCCTAGGTATTTTATAAATTATTTATTAAAATGCGGAATAATAGGACTAATTGGGGTATCCATGTGGGTGAAGTGATGAGAACTCACACGGATACTAGAGTCAAGCATGTGGGGCCTATAACAAAGTTAAAAAAACTGAAAATATATAAGCTTATAGATTAAGATATTCATGTGTCCGTGAGATGCCCAGTTGTAATTATTTGTACTTCACTACTTCATTACTTTATTTCATGCCTTTGAGAGGATTTGGTTGATATTGATATGATTTCCTCTTTTTTGGTGTGCCCATAAGTGGTCTTTTTGTTATTGAGTTATATCGCCTCTCTTTGATATGAATTGCATGATATACTCTCATTCATTATTGAATATTGATCATTGACATGATACATGGTCTATGAGGAACGTGATGACAAATTTGAAAGGCAAGGGCTGAAGTGTAATTTCTGGCGCTGCCATGATATATACATGATGAAAAATAAAAACAAAGAGAAATATGACATAAAATACGAGGGTTGATGCATAATTTTGGCATGGTAAGAGTTAATGATATGTGACATGAAAGGCCAGGGCTAATGTGTAATTCAGGCGTGGTCATGATACCAATTTATGATATGAAAGGTCAGTGTTGATGTGTGATTACGCCATGGTTATAATATTGATATGTGATATGAAATTTCTGGGTTGATGTATATTGTCGTCATGTTAAAGATATTGATAGAGAAATGCATTAGATCGTATGGAATTGCATTGCTTTGCATATATCTTAACTTGTTATATGATTGATTTCATATTTCGTGAATATTTTTGTAATGAAGTACCTTAAATTTCTACTCATCTACATGTAATTGTTTACCACTTATTTTTATTTTTGGTACGATATTATGAACCCGAGATAGCTGGTTTTGATGGAATTTTAGGAATTGCTTATGGTCTCGATAAGTTGAGGAACATTGTACCGTTATGAGGATGAACATGGGAAACCTTTTGAAGTGTTGAGAAGAAAATGATAAGAATTTTTTTATCGTCTTAATTTAGGTATCAAACTTGAGTTGAATTCCTTTATTTACCTTGGCCTATTCTTATTAATATTTCATTCACGAGTTTATTTCTCGGTTGCATCTGATGCACCCTTTCTATCTTGGTTGGAATTCTGAATTGGGAGTTAATTGAGGTTTGATGGACTCCACTTATGATCATGGCACGATAAGTGAGGTTCATCCCATGAGTTGTGAAGTGGACTTGGGGAGGGAGGCCTACATCCGAATAGTCTAAGAATGAGATGTTACGTATGATATGTATTGAACATGGTTTCAGATGTTGTTGTTTACTCTGGTAATATAATTTAATGTTGGTTTTTGCTGATGTGTTAATTTTTATTTTCACCTCTATGCCCTATATCAATCATTTACTTTTTATTATAAACTATTGGTTATTGTTTGATTTGCAGCTCAGTGTCTAGAGGATTGTGGTTGGTGTAATTTGGGTAGTTGGTGGCTCGTCACAATTTTGTTTTAATACCAGGATAGGGATACTTGTTGGGTATCAATTTTTTATTTGGTACTCACTCCCTTGCTTCTATACTTGTGTAGGCACAGAGTCCGACGCAGCTTGATCTATCTCCTTCTAGATCAGGTTTGAGGCTTGAGCTTATGAGAGTTGAGATAGTTGTTTGTCATCCAGTAGATACACAAACTCCTTATATTTGTCTTATATCCTATTTGAGGATTCTAAATATTTGATACTTAAGTATTCATTTCATCTTTGTATTAATCTAAGTTAGGGGCTTGTACATAGTGACACCAATTTCTAGGTGGTTTTATAGTTGGATTTTGATATTCTACCTTCCTTTCTTCTTGTTGATTCATTATTTTCTGCATTTTTAGAATTTTATACGTTTACCTATCCTGGTCGGTTGATACAGGTGTTATCACGAATTGGGATTTTGGGTCGTGAAAGCTCTCCATCTTCCTAGTCAATGCATCAACTACCACATTGTCTTTACCCAGATAATAAAGAATGGTCACATCATAATCCATGAGCAACCCCATCCACCTATTTTGTTGCAAATTCAAACCCTTTTAAGTGAACATATGTTGTAGACTACGATAATCTGTATTACACTCATTTGTAACACCATACAAATAATCTCTATATTTTCAAAACAAACACAACTAAGGTCAACTCCAAGTCATGAGTTGAATAATTCTTTTAATGGAACTTTAATTTCCTTAAAGCATAGGGTATCATGTTTTTATCCTGCATCAACATAGCATCCATCCCAAAATAGGAAGCATATTAATATACAATAAATTTCTTACATTCCAAAACATGCTTAGCCAGCTAGTTTTAATGTTGTATCCATGGATCAAAAGAGTTCCAAGAGAATAGCCAACCATGGTGGAGATATTTAAGAGGTATAACCCCAAATTGTATTACAAACGCAGTAACTTGAAGACCTCCTAAAGGAATAGTCATCAAGTGTAATACAAATAGGGTACGTAGAGGGAACATAAGGATGAGCACATTTGGGTTTTGTTTGAGAAATAGTGAAGGAAATCTAATATATGCTCAAACATAATCCATTAAAATAGCTATAAATATAAAGACAAAAGCAAGAGCAGTATTTGATGCCTTAAAGGTTTGTGAGGAGAAAAGGGATATTGAAAATAATGCTAGAAAAATACTTTTAAGTATGAGGAACTTCTTAAAAGTGATTTGGAAGATTCCATAGGAGATGGCAGATATGTATCAGGAAATAAACAAACTCAAGTAGCTTTCAACATCCAACTCACATATGTTTACATAGGGGGATATTCTTGTAGATTCATTAGCAAATATAACATCTAAGCAAGAAAGAAAGTAGATATCCAATACTCTTCAAGAACTTCCTATCATATGCAGGAAGACTTTAAATGCAGACAAGGCACAAATCCCAAACATTGGAATCGAAACATGCAAGATTAGAGAAAATGAAAGACAAGATCAATAGCAGGGCAGTCTATTTGCAAATACATAAAGAAATCCAGTTCCATAAAAGATTCATCATTAGTCACAAATACATAGTCATGCAGGGAATAAACACCATCCACGAGGGAAACACAACAATAATATTTACACTAGAGTTTTCCTTAACATAGACAT
The DNA here is from genome assembly GCA_039654485.1 of Withania somnifera. NCBI lineage: Eukaryota > Viridiplantae > Streptophyta > Magnoliopsida > Solanales > Solanaceae > Withania > Withania somnifera. The sequence continues at coordinate 12,068 of JBDJHY010137097.1, forward strand.
AGCTACGAAAAAAACTTGATAGATATGTATTTCCTAGCTATCAAAGTACTTCACCAAAAACTAAGTGATGCGGATCGATATACGAGGCGCAGGAAAAATTAGGGAGAAAGAAACAAAGAAAAAGGATATGCAGAAACTTACTAACTCACCGGTTTATGAACAATAAGGGACTTGTTACCCTCGCCTTTCAATCTAACCAATGAATTGATGAAAAGTCCCAACAATCAATCTACAGAAACCAATTTGAGTACACAAACAGAAAACCTTTGATTAAATGCGATTAAAGAAGTTATCTAGCAATCAAGGGAAATCCACCCTTAATCACTCACTAAATTACGCTAAATTACGTCTAAAAGTTATTCTAGGCTAAGAACTAATCTTACAATGGAGTTCAAATAATTTCATCAATGTCTACTGAAAATTACTGCAAACTCTATTATTTGTAGCTATTACAAGTTTTCAATAATGGTACTTTGGCCCCCCAAAGTCTTGGCATTTTCACAGCAACCCCCAAAATTTTGGGATCTTTAATTAGGCCCCTCAAGTTTTGAAATAGTCACAACTTGCAACTCACAAGCTTTTCATAGGTTGCATATCTCTTGATATGGCTTGAAAAGGGTTTCTCAAGCATATCTCTTCTACATGGTCGCTTGCAATGCTTGCAGCTCCTTCCCTAACTCCGTGTAAAACGTCAGGACGGATAGGTGCTATCCGTGCTGAGTGTAGGGCTTTGAACATAGAGACAAACGCCATAAATCCAGATGAGGGGAGGAAGAGTCTTCAACCACAACACTTGAAAAGGGCTTGAATAAAGAAGAGAAAAAGAGGGTCAAGGAAATAGGTGTACAATAACTCAGAGCAAGCAGATACCTGAACTAGACCTTTATTTGAACGGTCTCCTTCTCTGAGCCCCTTGGGGATAAACCTCAACTACCTAAAAGATTAAAGACAGGTCGCAGCATAAGGAAAAAACAAAGGACAAAAGAGATGAATTCACCTTGATACTGTGAAGCAAACATAACAGGTCCAGCTATGAAGGAGGTAGGAATCACACAATGAGCCCAAAACATGAGCATATCTAACTAGTGGTTTCGGTGACAATAATGAGGTGGCGGATGAGACAAGGGAGAAAATGATCGGTCACTCTTCTAGAGTGTCTGATATCTGATTTTGGTTGCTTTATAAGTAGTGTTTTTGTGTTTTTATTCAATGTTTTGAGACTCGACTCGGCAAGCGACTCGGCCGAGCTTAGGGGTCGGGGGTCAATGGGTC
>JBDJHY010137105.1:0-13338 GCA_039654485.1 Withania somnifera
TATCTTAACTAAAGAAATTTCTTATTTCCTTAGATTGAAAATTGCCTATCCAAATCTCAACCAGAACTTTTTCATAATACAGGCTATTCCTGACCTCAATATTCTTAATCAAAACTATGATTAGAGGATCTAATAAACATTTATTTATCAAGGAAACATGATATACAAGATAAACTACTACTAACTCTATTGGAAGATCAAGCTCATTGGACACCTTGTCTATCCTCCTCGAAATCTGAGTAGGGCATATATATTAGAGACTGGCTTCTTTTTCCCCCCAAATCTCATTACTCTCTCCATGGGAGAAACTTTTAATAAATCCTAATCATCAACCTCAAGCACTTGATCCATTCTTCTTACATTAGCATAAGATTTCTAGTGATTCTGGACTATCTAAACCCACTCTCAGATTAGTTGAAAATTCTTTATGGCCTCAAGAACTGAGATAGGCCATATTACTGCAACTTTACCTACCTTAAACCAACTTATGGGAGATCTACACCTCCCCTATACAATGCCTCATAGGGTGCTATCTGAATACTAGCATGATAATTGTTATAGTAAGGAAACCAAATAAAATGAATAATCATCTAAATTTTTATTGAAATCAATAACACAAGCTCACCTGTCCTCTAAAGTTTGAATTATCTGCTCTTCTGACCATATGTATATGGATGGAAGGTTGTACTAAGATAGACCTGAGTGAACATACCTTTCTAGGAAGACCTCCAAAACTAAGACGTGAACTAAGTACCTCTATCTGAAATTATAGATAGGGGGACAGTATGATATTTGACACATCCTCAATGCAGAGTATGGCAGATTACTCAACCACAAAGTTATCCCTAGCTAGCACAAAATGAGCAGACTTAGTAATCTTGACCACAATTACCCAAATTGAATTATGTTGTCTTAGTACGGGGTAAGCCTATGATGAAATCCATGTTAACCACTTCCCACTTCTAGGCTGAATTTGTGAAGTTCTATGTCTACCCTCCTAGTATCTGATGCTCTTCCTTGACTTGTTTACAATTGAGACACATAGCTACATACTTATATGTATCTCTCTTCATGTGATTCTATTAGTATACCTCTCTCAAGCCTTGATACATTTTGGTGGAAATGGATGAACACTATATCTAGTACCATGAGCCTCTGCCAAAATATTTTCTCTTAGCTCGTCAACTTTCGGGACACACAACCTCCCCTAATATCTGAGTATACCTTCCCCTCCTTGGGAGAAAATTTGCACTTTCTTCATTTTAATTACACCCTTCAACTTGTGAAACATTTGATCCCTGTCTTGATCCTCTTTCACCTTAACAACAAAAGAAGATTTTGAATCATTGTGCTGTTTACCTATGAAATTTCTGTTTTTTATTTTTTCTAGTGCAACTGTAGGCTTTTCTTCACGATCTTATGGATGAGGGTTGCGATTGCAGAGGGGTAGAAATTAAGGCATCGTGGTCGCGTGTAATATACTGCGACCGCATAGTAGGATTTTTAGGTCAAAGAGATTGTGTGGTTATGACCATAACCTACCTAAAGAAAGGTATCCGAGTTTAGTTTCAAAGGCAATAAACAGCGTATCAATTCAAGGTCTAAGTAATAATTTGTTTTTTTTTTACTAAGGAATGCATTGAAGTGGAATTCCTAGATCTTGCTGTTTCTCATATGGAAAAGGAGTGGGTCGTGAGGCTTATTCCAATGGAATTATTTGTGCGATGTAGGGCTATTTCCTATGGGAAAAAGTTCCAGCTCTCTTATACATTTTCCCTTAGGGATTTTGGGTAAATTTCCAACTTTTAGTCTTCAAAACTACATCGGTTTAAGCTTCCTAAGTCCCTTATATAAATCAAAACACTTAGAGAAAAATTATTATTTTTCATTACTCTCTCAAAGTTATAATAAAGAAAGGATTCAAGCTGTACGTATGACTTGGGTCAAACATTTAGAGTTATAATGCCCTGATTCAAAATTTGTTTATTCGGTTAGTTAGGGAACATGATTTTTGAGTTAGTAGAACCATGTCTTGGTTTCATGGAATTTAGATAAATTTTGGAAGATTTTTTGAATTTTGAAAGTTGGAAGTGTAAGAGAGTTGGCAAAGTCAACATATGGTGACAGTAAGATTGGAATAGAATTCTAATAGTTCCTTTAGTTCTAGAATATAGTATTTAGTCTAGTTGATGGTTTGGTTAAGTTCCCAAGGATTTTAGATGAATTTTGAGTCATTATTTAGAAATTTTGAGATTCTTATGTTAAAGGGTGTTTGGTAAACGTCTGATTTAGATGACCTCTTTGGGTGTTTTGATGATTCCAGTAGTTTCAAAATATTTTTTACAAGTGGTATACATTATTGATTTGTATGCGGGAGGTCTGGAATGAGTTTTGGGTTCTAGTTTGGGCTTGAAGTTTTTGAATGTGGAGTTTTAATTTTATAAATTGAATGAATTAAACTCATTTTTATGTGTGGATGGTACCAGTAGATCTATATTGAACTTTTAGAACTAATGCAAAAAGAATCGGGTCATTTCGCTATTATATGAGGAAGTTATGGTCTTTTCCACAAAAATTAAGTAGAGGTGTAGAAATTTATAGTGCATTTATTTGTGCATTTAAATCTTGGACTGTATTTATTTTGTATTTTGAGCATTTTTTGAGTTCTAGAGCTCAACATTGAGTGATTCTTGTCGCATTCTTCTTTGTTTAGTAAGGGGTTAGTATTGAATACTCCTTTTGGCATTCTTCCATGATTTCTGGAGCTACAATTCTTTTTTCACCCTTTATATTGTTGGAAAAAAAAGGATCTTACCTATTCGAACTCAGTTTTTATGCAAATTTCATATTTAAGATCCTTATGCTATGGGTAAGATGATTTTATTATAAATTCATTGGTTTATCAACTATTTTATCATCTTAAACCGCGTATAAGCTTGAACACTTGAGATTTTCCAGTAAAGCTAATATATGATAAATTGATGATTTCAAGGTTGATTTTTAAAATCTATTTTTCTTAAATTTCATATTTTAATGCCCCAAGTTATGGGTGATATAATTTTTAAATAACAATTTAGATTTACCCTTGGGGCTCGGGTTTGGCTTTTTGGATCCAGTTTTAAAGTATGGCAATATACGTCATGATAGTTTTATTTTCTATGTAAAGTTTATATTTGAATAGATTGGGAGTGTTAGGAGGACTTCGGAAGAGCAATACTTTGACATGATCATTTTGTCCTCATTAAATATAAGTTAAGGTTTTATAGTGTTCTTAAAAAACTGTAATGTGTATTGTGTGTTTCGTTGATTGTAATTGGTAAATTTTGTTAAGGATTGAATTTGGGGATTGATGAGATGATTATTATGTGTAATACCTTGAATAGATTTGAGTCATTGAAATGACTATGGGTTTGGGAAATTACTTGAGTAAGTGGTGAAAACATGGGTAATGAAAAATAGACATTGTTATTGGAGTAACTTATTCACAACTTGATTATTCTTATAATAATTTTATCGTATTGTAGTAAATTATTCACAACTTGATTGTTCTTTTGATAATTTGATCATATTGTTATTGTTGTTGTGGTAACTTGCTGACAACTTAATTATTCGTGTGATAACTTAAATATGTTATTAGTATTGTTGTTGTAACTTGCTGATAACTTGATTATTAATTATGGATCGGGTACCACGTCGGTGCGGGTGTACAATTATTATTATGGATCAGAACAACATTAATATGTATGGACAATATTATTATGAATTGGGTATAATGTTGGTACAAATGGATAAATATTATATAAGGATTGGGTAACACGGCCGTATGGGTGAACAAATATTATATATAGATCGGGTACCACACTGATATAGGTGCATAGGCCTTGTGAACCCTCTATGGGTCCTGTCTGTGGTAATTATTAGAATCGAGTGCATACATTAGGACAAGCATACATCACAATTATCTACATTTTTCATTGTATCTACTTTGATATGTGGTTGTGATTTGATTTTCCTGTCCAAATAATGACTTGAGATTATTGATTATTGTTGATGATTTGAGATTATTGATATGTATTGATGACTTGAGACTAATGATACTTGTTGATGACTTGAGATTATTGATACCTGTTAATGACTTGAGACTACTAATACTTGTTGTTGACTTGAGATTATTGATACTTCTTGTTGACTTGAGATCATTGATACTTGTTGATGACTTAAGATTAATGATATTTGTTGGTGACATGAGATTATTGATACTTTTAGATAACTTGAGATTATTGATACTTTTTGATGACTTGAGACTATTTGATATTTGTTGAGGACTTATGTATATTTGATAACTACAGATAACCGGAGACTTCTGTCGATACAACTGTTATGGTTTGAGTTGCTAGTGGGAATGTGAGAATTGGAGTTTTAGTTTCTTTGTTGGAATTTTATATATGTTTCTTTGTTGGAATTTTATATATTAATTGAATTCTAACTATTGAATGGGATGATGTATCATTATAAAATATATGCAGGTCGTAGTATGGGGATATGGATGGAGGGTAAGAGGATCATCTTTATTTTATACTTAGATAAGTTGAGGATGCTACTGAGCATCATATTTTGTACTCACTCCCTTCTTTTCTGCATATTTGTGCAAGTTCAATGCCTGGACATCTTTATCGCTCCTTTTCTCTATATAGCTGCAACTTTGAGTATTTTTTAGGTAGCTGGCCATCTTGTAATCGGTTACCAGATATCTCTTTATTGTTTGTTTTATGATGTCTTTACTAATTGAAAACTGAATCGAGACTATGTATTTCATATCATTCTATTAGTAGTTTCAATATGATTTTTTGTGTATTAGCTGATGTTTCTTCTTATTACTTCTTTTATATTTTAATTCCACACTTACATTGGTTTAACTCAAGTTGACATTGGTTCGACTGACCTATCGGGAGGAAAAGATAGGTGGTATCACGATCGTATTTAGAGTTGTGAAATAAACTTGAATGGAATATTGAATTGTCATGAATTAATTGACTTCCTAAAAGATTTTAGGCCTAACATTGAGAATGTCTAAATTGAGTATTTTTGGCTTATTAGGCCTAATTGATTGCATTGATGTTTTCAATAGTATTTTAACATTTGAAGTTTCCTCTAGAAACCATGATGCTTTTATAGACATCCCTCTACCATGCATGATTATGTTTGAATTGTAGTATTCTATATAAGTGTGTCAATATTACTGTGTTCATTATTGAGTGAGTCAACATTGTAGTGTTAAGTATACCAGCATGGTGGTAGTGTTTAGCTTATGTCAGCATGGTAACGGTTAGTCAACTTATGTCAGAATAGTAGAGAGTTGAAGTTTACTAATAAATGGTATTTTCACATATTATTACTTATTGATGTTGAGAGTCAGAGTCAGTTTTGTTCATGCATTCGGTAGCCCACTACATGACATATAATATGTTGAGAATTTTGATATAGTCTGTGCATATCACCTTTTTACATACTCAATACCTTTCATGTACTAACCACATACTTTGTGCTGCATATTTTATGCCATACAGATTTTGGCTAGCCATCCATACGCTCTCGGTTGTATAGAAATGGAGTTCTAGAAGTATAAGTGGTGAGTCCTCCTAATTCAGGGACTACCTTTCCAACCTTATTTAATTGTCAGATCTTGAGACAGTATTTATTTTATTCTTGTTTTGAGGCTAGCTAGACACTTGTTCTAGCAGTCAATTAGTCATCTTGATAGAGGCTTTCAGACACAGTGATGTAGTAGACCTGAGTTTGAAGTTTTCATAGTTGTTTCATTACTATTTCACTTATTCTTGTAAGTTACCCACAATTTTCTATGTATATACATATTTCTTCCATTGAGTGTTGAGTGGGTAGAGCTATTCTAGAGCCAAAAGTACTTCTAGAGCCACGTAGTGGCTACTAATGCCTTGTTGTGTCCAGGGGGTGAGCTCGGGGCATGAAATCTTTCAACTCTTGAAAGCTTTTCTTAGAGCTATCTGACCATTCAAATTTCACCTTTAGCTGAGTCAACTTGGTCAAAGTTTCACCAATAGAGGAAAACCTTCAATAAACATGCTATAGTAACCGGATAAACCCAGAAAACTCTAAATATTTGCAGGAGAGGTGGGTCTAGGATAGTTCTTCACCGCCTCTATATTCTGAGAATCCATCTGTATGCCTTTGATGGAAACAACATGCCCTGGAAATGCTATGGATTTGAACCAAAATTCATACTTTGAAAACTTGGCATACAATTTCTGATCCTGAAGATTCTGCAATACCACCCTTAAATTTTATGAATGCTCCTTCTGATTCCTAGAGTAGGATGTCATCTATGAATATAATCATGTACATATCCCAGTATATCTTGAACATCTTGTTAATGAGATCCATAAAAGTTGCTGGAGCATTGGTTAATACAAAATACATAAGAACAAATTCAAAGTGGCCATACCAAGTCCTGAAGGTTGTTTTCCGAATGTCACACTCCCAAACTTTGAACAAATGATAATCAGATATTAGGTCAATCTTTAAGAAATAACTAGATCCTTATAGGTGGTCGAATATGTCATCCATCATGGGGATGGATGCTTTTTCTTGATTGGCTATCTTGTTCAACTATCTATAGTCAATGCACATGCAGATAGAACAATCTTTCTTTCCAAAAGAGAGTACCATATCACCTAGAGACATACTAGGTTTGATGAACCTTTATCAAGAAGGTCTGTAAGCTATTCCTTCACCTATTTGAAATCAGATGGGTCCATTCTATAGGAAGGGATGAGGATATGCTAAGTAGTTAGAAGGAGTCCTTACCTAAGTCAATTTCCCTGTCAGAAGGGCCTCCAGGTATATCCTTAATAAATACTATTAGAAAATCTTTGTCTATAGGGACTGAATGAAAATTGGGGGGGGGGGTTTAGGTTTAGGATCCTTAACCTTTACTAGATGATAGATGAAACCCTTTGAAAACATCTTTCTAGTCTGAAGGTAGAAGATAAAATTACCCTTAGGCATTGCCTGACTACCTGACAATTCTAGGACTAGTTCACTTGGAAACTAAAATTTTACCACTCTAGTCCTACAATAAAAAGAGGCATATTCTTTATATAACTAGTTCCATGCCAAGAATGACATTGAATTCTATCATTTCAAGTTCTACTAAATTAGCTGGAATGATTTTATGGAGAAATAAGAAAGGACATATGTGTAGACTCATCTTGTAATAATAGAGTCACTGAGTGAAGTAGAGACTATGACTGGTTCTGGGAGTTTTTCAGTTCTGAATCAAAATTTACATGCAACATATAGAGTTACAATAAAAAAGGTGTCCCCTGGATCTAATAAAGCATAAACATCATGAGAATGGAATTGTAACATACAATTCACAACCTTGGGAAAATGCTCTTGGTCCCGGTAGGTACCTAGTGCATAGATCCTTATATGATTCTAGGAACCTAAAGTGTTAGAGGTAGCTCCCTACTAAACTCTGCGATCGGCTGGAACTGCTAGCATGGCTAGTGATGACTGAGTATTCTGAGCCCTACTACTTCCACTAACCCATCTAGAATTGAGGAAATATCTCATCATGTGTATTTCTTGTCCACTCCCTAAAACAACCATCTCTTACTTTCATACACTCTCTCTGTGCCTACCATACTTGTTGCATAGGGGTTTCAAATATCCTCTTGCTACATTTCCCTGCCATTGGAAGACAACTGGTTTATAACTTTGAGCTATCTGCGGCCTAGGGGGAGGTGCATTGGATAAGTACTGAACGGTTCTAAAAGATATTTTTATAAAAAAGACTTTGCTTGAATTCTAATATACAGAGTCACTTGGAGCTATCTTGGATTTCTTATTTTGATACACTTCCCTTTACATAATCTTTTCTTTCTCTACATCCTTAGAATAAACTATCAGACTGGAAGTATCTATGTCACTAAGAAGTAAAGAATCCATATAGTTCCTCCTCACCAACTTATTAAATCCGGATATTAACTTCGTCATTTGGGATTTGAATCTGAAGCCATCTTTGTAGCATACTTGGCTGGCTGAGTGAATTTAAATTTCTTCTCCTTCACACACATAAAGCCCTGCTCCAAATTCCTAAACTATTCTATTTTTCTCTCTCTTCACTCTAGAGGGAATTAAAGATCGAGGAAAACATCTTCAAAATCATCTTGCTCTACAGTTAGAACATTTTTATCTCTTCCTTCATCCCACTTCCAAATTATAGGTATGCAACATCTTTGAGATGATAAAATACAAATCAAATCCTTCAATGAAGTTCACATTGATAACTCTAAAAATATTTAACAACTCGTTAATGAAGTTATTGGGGTCCTCTTCAACCTTTTACCCAGTGAACTGCAGAGGGTTTATCATAAAAAAACTCATAAACACTGAATGTACCAGAAGAAATTTGGGAACTGGTAAAACTAGCTTACTGATTCTGCTGAGTAGACTGCATTGTTACCAACTGAGTAAACATGCTGATGGCCTTTCTAAATTCTATTTTAGTAGCTTTGGTACTTGAAGGATGAACTTCAAGAACATTGGCAGTCCGAGACAAAGTATTCCAAGTTTGCCATGATGAAATTTGAACCTGGGGGATATTTGACTGTGATTGGGAATGATTTCCATTCCGAGTGTGAATATTATGGGTAGGAACCACATGAACTATGTCAACTCCATTGTTGGAGGTGGTCCCTTGAGAAAAAGTCATCTTTGTAGGCATTATCTAAAGTAAACTCGCATATTATAAGTTATATAGGACTCATAGAGTTAAACTCTATCACACATCTTAAATAAGAAATAAGGCTGGTTTTTTCTAAATGTTTCGTAGTCTCTCCATTATAAGTGTGGCACATTTCAAACTCATAAGAAAGACTCTACTGCATACGGTTTTTAGACATCCTGGGAATATTGAACCTAATTCTCTAATACCTAGTTGTGTCATGCCCCTGTGCTACCCCCTGGATGGGACACAATGCTTAAGAGTCATAAGTTACCATAAGTTAACCCTTGGATCATGAATGCTCTATGAATCATGAAATATAAATATGTATAAGGTGCGAGGAAGCATAAATAAACTAATTCGTACCATGAATAAATAATTTCACCATTAATGGACCAAAAAATGGACTAAGCTGATGCGATTGTCTAAAAACCTCTATCAAATTAACAGTATGAGGAGTTGCTGAGGTATATCCCAAGCTAACTCAAGAGTTGAGACTGACAGTCAAAATCTAAATAAATAATATCAAGTACTCCATGAAATATGTGTCCCCAAAATGTGACGGTTCACCAATATCTAGAAACTGGAAGCTACGGAATGCCCGATAGCTAAGACTACTCATGAACACCTAAAGCTACATCATGGAAAGATGAGTGCAAATGCAGTCAATACATGGAATATACTAGTACATAGGATATATATATATATATGTATATATGAGGTTCAATGAGCTATGAATAATAAATCACTAGATTAAAATAATTAAATCATGAAACTTATCAAAGTTGTAGCATGCTTGCAATCATACTTGAGATGTAAAAGTCATGTTGCAGTCATGATAAGGTAAAACAATTTAATTATAAGAAGTTGTGAGTTTCTCTTAAAAAATATATGTCACGTGAGTGCATGACATCCAAATTACTACTCCCAAACTGGGAGAGCCATCTATAATTTGTTAGGGTATAAAGGCAGCATCAATATGTGATGATCGATCATAAATGCAACTTGGGAAAACCCCTTATGCTAGGCCACTTGGCTATATTGTTTAACCTATGATGGAAATAAATTTTGAGACAATATCCTCTCAATGCTAAGTAAATCTCTCAAAAGTACGAGCATATACACTTGGCTCATAATAACTCATAAACTTGTATTATCATTTTTGTTCATGAATATCATATTAAATCATATAAATTTATGGTACTTGATATAACACTTGTTCAGGGATTCATTATAATCAATAATTTAGATACATCATAAATCATATGAAACTTAGGTATGATAGTAAATTTCATGGAAACAGAGTCTAGTTAGGGAAACATGTAAATAATCATAGAAATCATAATACTAATATAACTCATGCATGAAACCTTGAAATGATTATAAAAGTCATAGTTCATGTAACCCTAGCCCTGAACAGTTTCAATAACTAACTTGAGCATTTTTGGACATGGAGATGGAAGGAATCCACCATTAAATAACCTGTGTTAGTGATTTATCCCCAAAGAATCTTGAGAACTTGGAGGATTGGTGAACAAAACCCTAGTATGAGAGAGATTCTTATTTGACTTGGGATTTGAATGAATGAAGGATAGAATATTCTAAGTTTTGGGGTATTTATACTAATCTTAGAACGTGGTCAAAACATTGTATTAATTTTAAAAAGCTACGTATATGTAAAGAACCTCATGGTTATTTTCTTGCCTTTTTTTCTGTGTGTAGAGCCTTCTAGCAGCTTCCCTAAGTTATTTATGACTTGCTGGAACCAGTAGTTTGGTTCCCTAACATTTTTTTCTCAGTTTCTCTATTTTGAAGTTTTAACATTAGAATGGTGGAACTCGAGAGTGAAATCTTAGTAAACAAGCTTATACTTGAATTTTGAAAATTTTATTAACTCTGGAATAATGAATTTGGTCTAGTTGGACCATTGGTTAGAGTAATGAGGTTTTCTATTTAGTTTTTTGGCGGGTTTCTAGAAATTCAATTTATTTGGAGTTGAAATGCAACTTGAGCTAGCATCCATTGATTGGGGAGTTGGACCGAAACTCTGATGCTCCCATCTAATTCATATGTCGAGGTTGGGGTAGTAGGTTTATTGGCATGCTTCTCAAGGTGGTAGGACTCATTTTGAGGTTAGATTGGTTTTAAGCTTTCCTTAACTCTTTTTGGTTTTATTGATTCTAGCCCTTTTTTTATCCAAATGACCTCAAATAGTCTTTTTTAGATTGCATATCGTCTGGAATGTCATTTTCATATTGCCGGCATAGATGTCTTGTGAATTTTGGACTACGAACTCATTTTAGGCCTTTATTTGCTTGGTTTTGTTGTTGGATAAATCTATTGGTATAGGTGCCTGTATTTTTAGCGTGACTGTACTCAAGGAACGCAATCACGGTAATGTAACTTTTTATTCTTTAGTTCAATAACTCTGGTGGGAAGAAATCGTGCTGGGTTTGATTTTCTAGTATTTAGCACGACGTGTTGGTGGGACAATATCATAATGGGTCGGGCTTTGGGTATTTATCACAATCGTGCTGGGTGACACAATCGTGCTTGGTGTTGTGTCAGTATATATGGAGTAGTTTCATCGATTTTTTAGATTTCACTCTTATTTCTTCTTCTCAATTGTTGAGCTCTAACTTAAAAGTTCAACTCCCAGTGTTGGGTAGTGAGTGTGGGAATTATGGAAGGTGAATCTTAACATTCTCCTTCATCTAAGGTACGTCATATTCCTCCTTTTCTTATTTCTTATTGAGGGGTGTTTTATTTACTGGTGAAACTCCATAGGAGCTTATTAATAGCTTGTTTTTCATTCTTTCCGAGTAGTTGTGCAATAGGGAGATGGGATCATTATAGGATTATCTATTTCATCGTCTATTTAGGTAACTTTTACATTCACTCTTATACCTTTTGTTATAGAACATTTTCTTTCATAAGCTTTCTTCAGCTAATTGGGTACAACTTTGGGGTCCGTTCAATATCAATTTCTAACCGTATGTTTTTTGAGCCGAGGCCTACCTCCTGATATCATCACTTTTATTTTTCAAGTTGATGGGACCACGAGCTCATTTTTATCTAGAATTCTTACTCGATATTGTGTATAGAAATATGAGTCTCATTCTTTCTGCTTTGTAATTTTCTAGTTTCGGGAAAATTTGGGTGATTTTCGAGGAGTTTCAGGCTATAAACTTGTGCTTTGAGATTTTTGCCGACATCTAGATAGGGTACAACTTAGTCATCTTTTGATTGGGTCTTTATTTAGAATATTTATTGTAAATGGCTAGCTATTGAGGTGGTTTCCAAGTTTTATCGACCTCCCTCTAGTGTTATGGCTCATTCATTATTGTTGTGCTCTTGGGTGGGTTTATTGCTAGTCTAGGTCCAGGGTAATATGGGTTTGCCTGCTGTAAGCTGTTTATAGACCCTAGATGTTGTACCAGGTAGATTTTATTCACTTTGTTTCTCTTGTGTTGATACTGATGTCTTTTGGCAATTTTATCTATTTGTGGTGTTATTTGAGAATTGTTGTGTTTTACAAGCATGCCTATAGGCTGAGGGCCATGATGTTGATTGATTAAAGAGGTTGTGTATCATACTTGAGGATAATACTTTGTAACTAAAATGGTGTCTGACAGAAGTAGCCTATAAGAAATTTAATATTAACTTACTCGTGGTCATGGAGCTACTTTCAAAACTATGACTGGATTTTCTATTTTTATATGTATATTGGCCCATGTTTTAGCCATAACAGGGTCTCTTAGGTTGTTTTGTTTGTCTGTGAGTACTTTAAGACCGGGCCTGCAGAGATGATAAATGGATGGGGCCCAAGTGTGATACTTGGGAAGGGCCCAACTTGTGGTACTGAGGTAGTCCACCGAGACAGACTAGGTGTATTGTGTGAATTACATTACTTTACCCCCTTTCATTCATATTCGTCGCTCTTTTTGCATTCATATTCGTCACTCTTTCTTATACTTTTTGAGCTTCTAGGAGAAGTCACGTTGGGTTCTCAGATGAATCATTGTACCTACCAATCAGAAGGGGGTCTGGCAAGTTTTGTATGTTTTTGCTATTGATTGTAACCAGTGGCCGGATGGAGGGTTATTTGGTTTTTACTTGCTCTTTAACTTCTTTCTGCAGAGTTCCATTGGGTATTTATTATTAGTGTTCTTATTGCTATTTTTTTCTATGTTGTTCCTTTTATCTAGTTTTGTTACTTTATATGGTGTTGGAGGCCAGGTATGTATTCGTTGCTCGATGTTATTAATAATATTTACATATAAAAATGAAAACTAATGAGTAACGATAAATACTAAATATGCTAAGTTACTAATGATATATATGAAATATACTAGAGGTATGTACTATAATACAAATATATTTATATATTATATATATATAAAATATACACATACTAAGAATATATAGATATATATATACATACATACATACATACATACTATATTAAAGATATATTAAACATATTAAATATATATACTAATAAGTAATGATATAACAAAGGTATGTACTATATTTTAACAATATATATTATATATTAAAGATATATTAGA
>JBDJHY010137116.1:0-13338 GCA_039654485.1 Withania somnifera
CTAGATATTACAACGACAGGGTAAAGAATACCCACAGGCCTATATGACCTAAGACAAAGTGAGGCTAGTCGAGCTGAGAAGATAGAGAAGCTAGAAGCAAACTGGGAAGGCCCTTACAAAGTGGTTGAAGCCTCTAGAGAAGGGAGCTACAAATTAGCAAGACTAGATGGTACCGAGGTACCTAAGACCTGACATGTAAGTAATTTACGTAGGTTCTACTAACAAATGACTTGTTCTTTATATTCCTATCTTAATAAAATACCTCTTCAATACATGTTATGATTATTCCTTTATGCATTTGTATGAATAAAGTTCCATTAAATCAACCTCATCAATCGAGAGATCGATTCGGCAAGAATACAACCGACATAATTAAATCGACCTTGCTATATCGAGAGCTCGATTCGTCCAAAAGCACCGCAATCATTAAATCAACCTCATCAAAATGATAGCTTAGTTGGGCCAAAAAATGCCCCAATTATTAAATCGACCTTGTCAAATTGAGACTCAATTCGGCCAAAAACACCGAGATTATTAAATCAACCTCATCAAAATGAGAGCTTAGATTGGCAAGAACGTCACAATCATTATTAAATCGACCGTTGCAATGGGATCGGTTTGGCAAAAAGGCTGCACTCATCGCGAAGTAAAAATCGGCTAGGTAAAACTCGAAATAGCGGACCTAAATACGAATTGAATACCAAAGAACAAGAAGAAGGCGGGTTGTATCTGAAATGGCACAGTAAAAGCTAAGCCAAGTATGTCTCCTCTTGAATTAATTTATTTAAATGTTAGAACTTCATAAATAGGTAAACCGATTTTACATTGGTTTGTCAAGACTACCTCGCGTATGAAAGCTTGGTATAAAAAGGAATTCAATTAATTATTCAAGGAACTACAAAGAAAGAATAAAACTCAGTTGTATTAATAAAAATCAAAAGGGTACAACTCTTCAAGGAAGGAGGGAAAAATCTATACAAACAAAAAATTTCCTAACGCTTACGTCGCGGTGTGGCTCTATCTTGACCCCTACCCTGTACAGGAGTAAGGGAGGAAGGAGTCATCTGGCTTGTACTAGCCCGCATATCCCTTCAAAAATACTGGGGCCGCTTCTTTACATCCTCATACATAGCCAGGACGTTGTCCAAAATCACCTTATTCCTCCTAAAGGTCGACGAGGTCTCCTCCTGAGTAGCAGCTAAGCTCGTAAGAAGGGTCGTCAACTCGATCACCCGCTCTTCTACCTTGTCCAAGGTAAGGAGACCTACTTCCCAGAATATGATCTGCTCGTATTCTCGGATCTGATCTTGGAAATGGTTTACTTTGGCTTCTCAGTGCTTAAAATAAAGCTCGAGCTGTTTTGCCTTGGCCTTCTAAAATGCCATCGACCTTTCCATATTGCTCGACAAAGTGCGAACATCACCCTGGAAAACCTCTACTTTCTGTGATAGCTCCTCATTCTCCCCCCTGAGGTATTCCATCTCATTCGACACTCCTTTATCATGCTCATCATGCCATGAAACTCGGCGCTCTAGGACAGGCGGGACTTGAAATATCGAATGTACTCATCCCTGATACCCAACTCTCTGTCCCTCTTCTGAAGAAGTCGTTTGAGGAAAAAATTCTCCCTTTTCATTTGTTCAAGCGTATAAGGGATAATTTGCTGAAAACACAGAATATGGGATATTAGAAAAAAAAAGCAAGGTAAAGGCTATAAGGAAAGGTTATTTTTTCATTAAGGCCAAGACGTCCGAGGTAGTTACATTTTTAAAACAGAAAAATATACATACAAAAAAGAAAAGAAAAAACTAAGGCTAGACTCCGGTTCTATCTCCGAAATTGGCTCGGAGGGTACAGAATCGGTAGGGACTCCAGAAGAAGGATCGATTTGGAAGATAGCTCCGCTATTAAGGAAGGACAGGATGTCCGGGTTGGTATTTTCGGGGCAGTCCCGTAGCTCCTCCACTGTCATAGGCAGGGGCGCTGAGCGAATGTTAGAGCAGGGGCAGTTGAGGGCGCTCTAAGATGGCCTTGATCTGGTCCTCAGTTACTCTGGACACCGCCTCATCATCATAACCGAACTGATCAGACTGTACATTGATGTTTGGATAAGCTCTAGCCACCTCGTTAAGATCCACCACCCTTGTAGCGATCACTAGAGCGTTGCTCATGGCGGAAACGTAGTCAGTGAAGGCAATGGTCTTGGTGATCTTCTAGAACAATACCTCGACAAACTCCCCCTGCCTGTCTATAAAGAAGGTCTTCAGATGGCGAAGCTCCGCCTCAAAGGCTCTTGATCTTTGCTCGGCAGACCTAGCCTTCTCCTCAGCCGCCCTCATCCTTCCCAAGGTGGCCTTTTTCTCTTCCTCAAGAGCCTTCACATGCCTCTCGGCTTCTTTCCGGAGTAGCCTTTCACGGTGGAACTCCTCACTAGCATCATGCACCCTCTGGGAGAGAATGGCTAACGCCTCAACAAAAACCTAAAAAAGAAAGAGTTAGCCTGGGAAAAAAAGAGGAAGATAAAATACCATCATTTACTTACCTTACTTAAATCGCCCAAAGACATGTCTCCATCTAGGGAAGGAGCAGCGGTGCGAGGTCTTTTCAACCTGGGCTACAGAATCGAAGGACTCTCCTCTGGCCTTCTCACCTCATTTTTAGCCCGATCGACAACGTGGTCAACCCAGGGAGTGAGACCTTGGGCCGGGGGCCTAATTTCCCTCAAAGGAAGGAGGAAGGGATGGACCCCGTCTGTGGCGCCAAGTTTATACGAACCACTGAAAGAAGCAAGAAGCAATTTAAAAAATGTATGGGAACTAAAAAAGAGGAGAATACAAACACTCAAGCTATCTAACTTGAGGTTTCCTCTGAGACCACTTCGTGGGCCTCAACACTAGGGATATAGACACTAATCTAGCCCGGTATAGGTCCGCGTCAATAAACCGCGGTGGGGAGGAATCCATTAACAATTTAAAAATGGAGGGGTCAACCCCTCCCCTAATGACATTTTTTAGAAGTCGGTCTTAAAATATAAAAATTTATCCTTCCAGTCGAAAATTTTGGAAGGAAGAAGGATCTTAAAATTACAGACGGGGCTAAAGAAATACCACCCCGAAGAATGACCAGAGGATTTTACGGAGAAAATTTATTTAAAAAGGCTGACTGTGGGTTCCACCCAGACCTCAGAACAGGCCAGGGTAAGGCCCACAACAGTACGCATGGAGTTTGGGGTTAATTTCCCCAGATTCAGGTTATAGTTTCCCAAGATACTACATAAAAGGAGAAAAATGGGAAACCTCAAACCTGCAACAATATACTTATGGTACATTATACAAAACCCCAGAGAGGGAGGGGAAGCCCTGTCACCAGGGCGAGGCAAGATAAACTCAAAATTAGGGGGAAAATGGTGTTTTATAAGAAAGGGAAGCAGGAAACCTATAGTTAAAGAATTATCTATGTTAGTGACCTCAAAGTCCTGCCCCCAAAGGCCAGGGGAGGAGAGGTCAAAGTTCACACAGTGGATGTACCACTACCCACTTGGTACACCTCTGCCTGATATAAACCAGAGAGAGATGAGGGAGACGAGGAAAAAATAGAAGAAGAAGAGGAAGGAAGCTAGAAGTAGACATACTTAATGTTTGTACTAGGTGATAGAAAGAGGAGCAGAAAGAAAATGCTAAGGACAGGAAGAACTCTGATAAAGGGAACAACAAAAGAGAAGGTGTAAGAACGAGGAAGAATAAGGAGGGAATCCCCAAAAAAGTAATAAATATATAGAGAATGGGGGTTGTTGAAATACCCTGGTAATCCCAAGGGTTATAATTGTGACTTTTTGGAGTAGAAAGTGAAAAGGCCCACTGTAGTAAATATCACATGTTCCCCAGGAGGATATTGCAGAAGGGAAAATGTCTCCCAGAAAAATGGTGACATATGGCAAAAAATTAGGGGGATGGTAACATATGTAAAGTAAAGGCGGAAAAACCTGGCGACCTAGTAAAAACTCTCGCCTTATCCCCATTAAAAAAGAACGGGGGTAGCAGAACGGAATTAGCTCGTCCCAATAGAGGGCGACGAAGAAAAAAAGAAAACACCCAAAGTATTGGTCACCTAGGGGAGACAAGCCACTTCGGATATAATGCGATTCCATACCAGTCACGATGGTTATAGGCTAGCTCGTCAAAAGCAAAACTTACTTCGGCAACAAGGTTGTCTCAGCTCGCCCTGCTACCTCGGAGGGACTTCGACGAGCCGATCAGACGATACAAGACAGGCAATGGACCCCGAGGACTTCACCTCAGGGACACCCTGCTCACCCCCACACAAGGACATCAGTCGACTGACATAAACACACACATCTACTCCTGGGGGGGGGGGGCGATTACTGTAGAATAGCGATATTAATTAGAAATAATATCTACCTTTAATGACTAATATTTACTGCCATAATTAAGAGGACTCCTAATAAAGGAAGGATCCTACATAAATTGTGATTACCATTTATAAGTGTTAGAGTTACAGTAGGTTTACTATGATTAGAGGCAGCAATTAATGTCATCCCGAAAATCCCTCCGGACTTCTAACAATCCAAACTTGATCATCAGAAGCATCTATAAAAGTCCAAGAAGTTCAGAGGTAAAGGTACACTCACAATACTACTCTTAAATACTATTGGAATTGCTCTACCGCTTAATACTAACTTAAGCATCGGAGTATTACCTCGGGGATCACCCTGGGTTCTGTTTTGTGGGCATCCACACGCTCATTGTTGTTGGTCGAGGACTCAAGATATTTTTATCTCCCATAATTTTATTGGTGATCTTTTTAAGACTCATCAAATAGCAATTACTTGGTACATCGGAATTGGAAGTATTAATTGGGATAGTCCCTTGTGGAAACTAAGGGTTAAAGTGAGAGTCCACTTCCCATTAAAAGTGTGGGTCGGATATATGAGTAAAACTCCCAATTTATGTAAATAACTGGCCACATTTTTATTAAATTTTCATTTTCCTTCAAATGTACTCAAAAAAAATAAATAATAATAACTTTCTTCCTTTGATTCAAAAGTAGTTCCAGCAACTTTCTTGAACCATCATAATACTACAAACCACCAGTAAATATTAACGTAGAAAATCCCAATACTACTATACTTATGTGTTATCAAGATGACAGAGGAGATTGGAGATTGACTACGCAACTTTATATTAAAAAGGAGGAGAAAGACTGTCGAAATTGAAAAAGTGATTGTGGAGAAGGTGTTGTATGGGACACCATGGTTGTATGAAAGATATCTGCTCAACATACAGCGATGAAAACTAGAACTGAATGCCGACTCTCAAATATTCGACTTATGAATTATGTCTGCAAGTATAGAACATATACCGCTTCGTTGGGTATCATATGACATAGAATATTAAATTGGACAAGCACTGACAGGTGCTACGGAAGTGGCTATTCCTGAAATTGGAAGCAGAGATGGGCGACACATACGCTTGAGAGTACTTATGAATATCAACAAGCCATTACCTCGCGGAAAACTAATTAATATAAGAACCGAAGAAAAATAAGTGGAATTGCGATGTGAAAAACTGCAATACGTATGTTAGTATTGTGGGATACTTGGGACATAAAAAAATAAATCCTTTGTCCATTGTGAAGAAGATATGCGACAGGTTGCCCTGAAAAAAGATCAATTTAATGCTTGAATAAGGGCTGAAACCATGAATTTGCTGGGGAAACTCGAGACGACAAGAATTACAACACGAGAGAGAGCCTACACCCACAAAAAAGAGACGTAACATAAATTTTGTAGTGTGTGAAAGGTACAGATTCTAACGAGTTAATGAATAAGGATGACAGAATAGAAGTGCATAGAGAGAATGAGAGCTATGAAAATCCTAACTCTTTTCTGCCACATGAGATTTTTAATAAAAATAAAAAATGTAATATGATTGAGGCTAAAAAATCAAGTGAGCAGTTCACCAATGTCACTGTTCAAGATAATTTTTGGGTAGCTGACTGAACAAAATCATGGCGATAGATAATCAATGCCACTTGCTGTCATGATTTCACCTATTGTTGAGGGCATACCAGAAGGTAATAGAAGCAAAGGAGTACTACTTACTATCACAAATATCCAACATATTTGATCATGATAATATCAAAAGACCACGCAACAAATAAATGCAGGCTAGTGCCTATATTAATACAACAATAAAGATAAAATGAAACTAAATTAGAACGTAACTAATTTACTGTCCTTAGGATAATATTAGCCTTCACTACAAACTTTGTATAGATTAACGATGCTAATTTACCCCTAGGATTTCCTAATTACCATGAACATTATCTTGAAGTTTTGGAGAAAGATAGAAAAACTGAGATTAAGCAGTATATCCTAATTTCTGATCTCATCAGGTTTTTATAGGCAAATAATGACAGTTTTTCATGATGACACCTTTTCACAATTAGTAACTGTTTAAAACTTTCATTATTTATCCTAAATAAAAATCAGAAAATAATTAATTAGTTAACTGCTCTTAATCACATATGCGCTCGTGCCTCAAAGTGAGGTTGCCTGTGTTTCCTTGACGAGGTGACCTTGACTAGGTGACATCACACATGCGTTCATGCCTCAAAGTGAGGCTGCCTGTGTTGCCTTGACGAAGAGACCTTGATGAGGTGACCTAGACGAGGTGACCTTGACGAGGTTTCCTTGATGAGGAAACCTTGACGAGGTGACCTAGACGAGGTGACCTTGACGAGGTTGCCTTGAAGAGGTGACCTTGACAAAATGACATCACACACGCGCTCGTGCCTCAAAGTGAGGCTGCCTGTGTTGCCTTGACGAGGTGACCTTGACAAGGTCGCCTTGACAAGGTGACCCCAGCGAACCCCTGCCCATTAAATAAGGCTTTACCCTTTCATTTCAACTCATTCTTTTTACGTTCTCAGTCTCCTCCATCAATTGAAGACTATATTCAACAATCCTCCACTTAGTCTTTAATTAAACAATTTGTGCTTAAATGCAAGTATCTTTCGATTTGAACTTTCACTTAGTGCTAGTCCTTCAAAATCCTAACGAAGTCTGTTGCAGTTTAATAGCTTTTGAGCCAAGAATTCATAATTTAGAATCGGAATGACCGCACACACAAAATATTTTCTTAAATGTCCATATACAAGGTAGCACTATTATGGCCATGTGCTCAACCTGGACTCATAGACATTTACAAAAGATCGACCTGATACTTTTGTTAGAAGCGGCACCACTTCTTATGTCTAAGTAGGTGAAATTCTCAACCTTTAAGAATTCCATCAAGCTTTTATAACTCACCCTTAAAACATACACTAGTTATAGAGATTACACTAGTGCGACCCAGCTAGTTATCAACAATTTGTTATTACCACATTGAACCTTTATTTTTGAAACACTAAATAAAAAACATTCGTGGTTCAAACCATAACAGGAACCTTTTGAGATCAGGATGGATCTTGTCAAACTGCTGGAATGCTTTGCACTTGAATCTGATGAGACAGGTACCAAAAGAGCTATAGAAAGTCTTTTTGAAAATCATCGGCTAGAACTACAAACACATGGCAAAACGAGTTCTATGGGTGGATTTCGAAAGGCTTGAGGATTGATCCTCCATATTTCTTGAACACTTGGATATCCTAGAAAGTTAGTCTCTCTGCAATGATGAACGGATAAAATAGATTGCCATATTGGCTAAACACTTCAGGTGGATAGTTTCTTGTTCCAAATGAATTCATTCTTGTTGGAGCTGTAAACATGAGGATCTTGCTGGTTGGTTCTGCTTCCTTGATGTCCTCATCCTTTTCATCATATATGATCTGGAACAGTCTTGGGACTTTTGAATATGGCTTGAACTGTTTCGTGTATGCTATCCCTCGAGTCATGATCTCTAAACTATCTCGGAGTTATGAGTAGATATCACATAAAATTATGAAGTCTTTTTTAGGGACCGCTGAATCATATATCTTGATTCTGAGCACCAGTCCTGGGAAAATCTCTATCATAATCGAATGTTTTATTACCACCTTTATCGTTAGGATTCCATTTGATGTAGTGTTTAGTTTATTGAAATGAGGAATCCATTGTTCTTTGGGGAGAATAGTTGGATTTATCAGCGATCCTCCTTCTCAGTGTCCATGAGGTCAACGACATGGATCGTGGTATCCCGTTTTGATGTGTAAACCTTCAGTTCGACATGAGGCCCGGTCATAGTGTCAGAGGTCTGGCACTTGTCATGTCGTCCTTTTTCGTACACCTCCATGGAAGAGATAGTTTCCTCTATTTTTTCATCTTTCAATGTGAAAACTTTTTTGAGATTATCATCTCGACTAATACAAAAGCTAGTGTAATCTTATATGTTAGTGAAAAGATGAACTGAACCCTGGGACTGGGGAATATTTTTCCTTCGTTTTTTGCAGATGAAGCACCTGTCATATTTATTGACATTTAAAGGTTTTTTGTTTTTAATAACTTCCTTCGTTTGACGAATGTGGTCATTCCATCTGGTGGATTTGGCCATTTAAACCTTATAAACTTCCTTCTCAAGGACGCGGGTATATAGCAAGTAGGAAGCAAGGTTCTCCCCTTAGGACTGACTACAAAAAGTTCGCGACTCATTGCTTGGTGATGCGGCCGGAGCAACTTTATCAAGTGAAATCAGTTTTGTAGCATGCTTTGTGAAGGACTGGATTTCTTAGTATGATCTGTTTTAAAAAAAGATCTCTTTGTACAAATATCATCCAGTGTTATGAATATGGCCAGCCTGATGTAGCAAACGTGAGGGACAGTGATAGGCTTTTATTTTCTTCAATGTTTGTCATGGTACAGAATGCCAAAATCTTTGGTAGTGAGTACACTAAGGCATTCTTTAGACTAGCATCTCCTCCAAATTCGAAGAATATTCTAGCCATCATTTGGAAGTGTATATAAATGGTGTCTCTTTCAAATTTTTTTAAAAATAATTTCCAAGAATCTTCTTCAGATCTTTTCTTTTTTGGCCATAATCTCCAAAATAAATTCATAGTGTTGAATCCTATGTCTTTAACAGTAAGGAAAGTATTTTTATACTGCATCCCAAGTGAATTCCACCAGTCTCGGAGGATTTTGGATAATATCGATGTGAACTCTAATAGGATCATGAAAGTTTCTCGTCCGACTAAGTTCTTTGTAACCATCAAAGTAAAGAAATCTTGGATACTCTTAACAACATCGTGAGACTTTTTTCATCATCGAGGGTGAAGTCCAACAAACTTTTGGGTTATTGGTTCTTGTTGTCTTTCAGTATTGGTTCGTCTACAATCCCATATTTATCATCATAAAAACTTTTGGGACTTTTTCTTATCTATTCATGAGTAATTATGGCATTTATTCTTCAGTGGGGACTCTGGATCCTATTATTCGTATAAGAAGTGCCTGCGACAACAAATTCTATAGTATAGGCATTTTGTAAGCTACACAAGTTTGGAACAACTTCATCGGAGATCATTATGTTTTTAGGCTCTGGTTAAGCAGCACTTTCTCCAAATTCTTTCTCCTCTTAGATTATCTTTTAGATGCGGTAGCATCTTCCTTTTCCCACACCTATTTGGCAATTTCAAATTAAAGGATCTTCTTTCTGATTTTGGGTAAAATATTTTAGGTCTTGTGTCATGGAAGAGAAAGAAGTAAAAGGGTTGTCTTCTTTAGGTTATGAGTACGCTGGTGCTAACATAGGGGACAAATGTGGTTTTGTGGGGATACTTAAAGAGGATTTTGTGGTTCAAAGGATCCATGTTTCAGTTGTTGTATTTGTTCACTGATGGAAACCATCTCTTTCTATTGTTGCTCAAAGAATTTGAATATGCAGGTGCCTAGCAGACACATTTCATACTACATATCTTTTAGTTTTAGTTCCAGGGCTTTGATGAGTCCAGAATGTTGAAAAGACGCTTGGTCGTCCTTCTTCTCCATTTTCTCCACCTTGTTCAGCATTCTGTTATGATAGAGAGCAATGTTTCAGAGCGAGTCTCCAATGGTGGTCAACACTTTATTTTGCCCGAGTGAATTTTCAGATATCCAATTAAGTGTCTCTTCTAAGTCGCTTATGGGTGGATTCTCTCTACTAGGTAGTAATAATATTTTTCTTTTGTATTTTTGGTGCATGATTTACTCCATCTCTTTTAAAAGGATGTTGTGATATGAGGCTAAAATAACATATATTTAGCTATTATTCGCCTTAATCTTAATATTTTTATTTGTTTCTTGAGTAATAAATATTTTATATTGTGCTAATATTGTATATTATTATGCAGAAATTATTTGGTGCGAAAAGGAACAAGTTTGGAACTCAAACGAATTAAGTATGAAAGATTACAGAAAAAATCCTTGTGTTAGTGATTCGAATCTACTTCTAAGTAGGTGAAAGGTCCAAACGCGCCTATGCTTTGCTTGAATATCTCAATGTCCAAGATAAGAAAAAAACAAGCATGATAATAGAATAAAGTTAATATTATATTTTAAAAAATTAATAATATAATGTTAAATAGAATTGCAATAGCAATTTGCAATTCGAATTGCTACGCCATTATTTCTGTCTCTGTGATTGGCCAGCCGTAGTGTACAATCCAATCACAAAGTGATGCAATTCGTGATGGAATTTTGTTTTGCTGGAAATCAATTACGATTCCAGTCATGTCGTGAGTACCCCTAGTCCATAAGAAATGTTTTTCTAAGTTTTTTTTGTACTTGGTTATTTTATTTGAAATTATTTTCTACACCTATAAATATTCTATTTTACACAATAATTAGTAGGGGTATATATTATTTTAATTTTCATTTTAACGTCATACATAACATTTTAAAAAAAGTTTTAATCTAGGGCAAGATCTTGGAGGAGAACAATTGTGTATTCTTTTCTTCTTCTGTATTTATATATATTTTTGCGATTTTCTTTGAATGGTTTTTGTGATTATTCCATGTCTTTGTGGACTAATTCTTCTCGATCTAGGGTTATGGTAGAAACTAGCAATATGATTACTTAATTATATATTATTGAATTGTGAGAATTATTATATAATTGGTCTTATGTTTCTATGCGTAGTATCTCAGTGCTTTATGGGAAGATAACTATAATGCATCTAAGCTAAATTATCACATAACCGCTTAATGAAGTAGTTGTGAGGTTAATATAGATAGGTGATTAGTAGATGATCATTTGCTTCTCATAAATTAAACCCCATAACCAACAATTAGATAATTCAATTTATTTAATTAAATATGATTTCTAGAAAATGCATAACCCTAGTTAATTTCATTCATTGGTTGAGTAAAAGTATAATCTCTTGTCTAGATTAATTGTTTATTAGTTAATTTTAATATTTTATTATTTTTAGTTTAATTAAATTCACAAATATATCTCTGAAAACTTTTAGCTTAAATAAGTAACTAGAATTAGTTTAATTCAGTTTATCAGTTAATTGACAAGTCCTTGAGGATTCGACATCTTGCATGCAGGAGTCACCATATTACTTGTACGACCATGTGCATTTGCGTGTGCGTTTGGAAGCAACAATTTTTTAGCGCTGTTGCCGGGGACTTGATTATTAACTTTTTTTTTGTTAAACTTTTTTTTCAATTATTTAAGTTTTGTATATATAATTTTTTGTATATACAAATTTCTGCATAATTATTAACTATTTTTTTTTCATAACAATAATAAAAACTATAATAATAATAAAAAATAGTATTCTCTCTGAGATGACACATTTGCATGAAAAACTGTGGATGATAAATATTCTTGTTTTATGAATTCTTGTCCTTATTGTAGAGGACCTCACTTTTGAAAACAATGCCAATACATTCCCGATCATGAGTTGTGTGCACCATCTCTATCTTGTTTTGTGGTGGCCGTTAGAATGAGTGCCCAATGTGTTGTTACCCTATCCCAAATCTTTCAAATTAAAATTTTAATGATTCTTGTGTTTTTTATAGTTTGGATTCATGCAGGAAATTATTAGATCAATTTGGGGATCTCTATAGAAGCATGGAACATGCAATAACATACTTGATAGAAGGACAAATGAAGCTCCTTCACGAGGTTGACATGTTTGGAAAGATGAATTGATTGCAAATATTGATGCTTTTGATGCACAAAAATTTAGCTACAAGTTCTGTGAGGTTCAACAGTTACTTATAAGCCAAATTGAGGAGGTACAACGGGCAGGGCTATTACTTAGTCATATTTTTCATGAAGTCGCCATTGTTGAGAAGAGTACACCAAAATTATGTGAGGATGTAAATAATAATACAATTCATGAGTTTGAGCCATTAGATCTCATTCCAATCATTTTTCTACATTATGTCTAGATAGTGAAATATTAACTCAACTATCTGAGCCTATAGAACAATCTGAGGAGGAGGAATACTATGTCTATATTCTTGAATTTGTTATGCTTGAATTGTAAAAATACATTCCTCACTTCAAGGCTAAAAAATATAAAATGTGACATTCATTGCTTGATTCCTTTATCTTTCTACCTAAGCCTCTTGAGCGAGAACGGAATGTGGAAAAGAGGTTAGGGATAAAATTTATAAGTTCAAGGCGAAGAAAAAAGTTGAAGGGTCGTTCCGCGACGTTAAATAATGCGCTTTTTGGGAGGAAACCCAACTAGTAGCGTAGGATTTTTATTTTAGTTTTTTTTATAGTGTCACTTTTTGTATTTGTGTTGTTTTTTTTCTTGCAGGGTAGGGGAAGTCTGAGTACCCGAACTTAAGATAAAGACATCGGAAGATTGTAAAAGTTAGCTAGATGGTTGGAACTAAGTGTAGGGATCCCAAATGAAGAACGAAAAAGGAGAGAAGTCTGAGTATCTCATGCCATGAGTTGCTAATACATTGGTCTTTGGCCTCAGGGAGTATTTTCAACCATTGTTATATATTTTCTTATTGTTTTTGGGACAAAGCATGATTTTAAATGTGGGGTGGGATATCTTCCTATATTTTTTTAGGGTGAAGTATGTTATATGAATTTTATTTTATTTTTTAGTATAGAATACTTCATCTACCCCTTGGTTTTTTTTTTCAGTTCTTTTTTGAGGGGGACCTTTTGAACCAAGTATTAAGTATTTTTCTTTTTTAGAAATTGTTTTATTTTTTATAAGTAGTTTAGTTTTTATTTTTTTAGGAAGAAAACAAGTACCAATTGACTTGTTTGATACAAATAATATAGGCCTGAGCTTGAGTAATACGTTCCTATAAGTGCTTAAGTGTTAAATTAAATAATGAATTGTCTGACACCTAGGCTCATGGAATGTGACTCTATACATAACTTT
>JBDJHY010137127.1:0-13337 GCA_039654485.1 Withania somnifera
TTCTAAGGATTGTCCCCTTAATCCAAAGTTTTTTTTTGGTTTTTCCTTTAGTCATAGTGTAGGGACGTTTCCCGACGATCGATGGATGATGACCATCTTGAGGTAAAATGAGTCATATAAGAGTAAAGTTAGGTGGAACCCTGTAATGGTTTGAAACACTAGTTACACTTGGTATTGTGTAGGACTTTAGGAATTCAAACACCTTTGAATAAAGAAAATCTGAGAATAATGAGTACGATGCTTAGATAGAGATGCACACAATATAAAATTTGACGCAATGGGAAATTGGGCATAATAATTGGAAACCATTAAATTATGAATGATTGTACATCAATTGTTGTATATCATTAGTCAAACTAATGTGCCATGGTGTGGTGAGGTTGTCTTGCAAGTTCTATGTATGCACTTTAGTTTAGAACTTACCTTTAATGTTATTGAAGCAAAATAAAAGCAGTGCTCGTATTAGAAGATGAAATAGGCCCTCTTTGTTGTGTTTTGTACACTTTATTCTACTCAGATATTGTATCACTAGTTAGGGCCTTCAAGCCTATTGCCTATTTGTTTGGTAGCCGTAATTTTTCTCTAATCCTTTTTGTTAAATCTCTAGTTTTTTCACCCTATTTCCTTAAGCACTGTAGCACAAACTATGGTTTGAATTGTTAAATCTAAATAAGGGAATGTTTAGTGGGAAAAAGTGCCCAGAGTAGTAGGGTAAGGAGGCTCTCTTGGATAAAATACGATATAACAAAATGAAAAAAAATATACGTAATAAAAATGTGAAAAACAAAATTATTAATGAGATGAGATAGTTAGTGAGTACGAATTAAAGAGAGGGCTAATAGAAGGATATAATGAAAGGATAATGGGTATGAAAGTCTAGAATGATGTAAAGTGCTTTGAAAAGTGAAAGTCACTATGAAATAGATAACCTACCCATCCCTTATCCAATATTACAACCCGTTAAAGTCCTATTTGATTCTAGGTGGGCATGCTTAATTGGTAGATATGTACATGATAGGAAAGCTTATGGTACTTGGTGCATGCATAAGAATTTTTTTATTGCGAGAGAGAGATTTTCTCTCCAACACTAAAGTCCTAAAAGTATACTCAATTTTGTGAATTGATCTGTGTGGGCTATTCTTTCTTGTTAGGGCACAATTGGGGAGATATGGATGGTAGACAGTTGATTGGCTACATCAGGGTTTCAAGTTGGACCATAATTCCTAAGTGCGTTAACTCATGATGTAATGTGTTTTTTGTCTAGGGGTTCTATTTCATTGCTATTGTTGATATTGGTTTGAAAGGGTGAAATTCCAATTAAATTGTGTGGCATTATCCGATGTAAGATGGTGAGTTCAAACATTGACATTAAGTCTTGTTTTGTAACTGTGTAAGTGATTGTTTGAGGAAAAACAAAAGCTTAAGTGTGGGTCGGTGATCTTAGGCATATTTAGATGTCATAACACCATTAAAGTCCCTTATTTTATCTTAGTTTTGAGAGAAATTACGTATTTTAGAGTGTCTTATTTATTGTTGTGTAACTTTTATGAAACCACATGATTAGCCTATTTTAGGGGATATTTGGAGCCTACATGGATGAAAACCAAGAGAAAATGGAAGACGGAATGAATGGAGATCGTGAAAAAAAGAGATGATGAGAAACAAGATGGAACAAGGTGAAGAAGAACCTATCATGATTTCCAAAATATCGTGATAGGCTACTGTTTAGCTGGAAACTTTATCATGATTGGGATTATGATGTGATGAGGATGCTATCATGATTGGGATCACGTTATGATCCCCTATTATGTTCACAGGAAAGTTGTCTTCTTTTAAGTTAAGTTGGGGGGGAGAGGGATGGGTAATTCCATGTGGCAACTATATAACCCTTTTTTAGGTGATTTTGAAAGGTGTTTTCAGTATTACTAAAAGTACTTTGGAGAGGAAATAAGTGTGGAAGGCATCCAAGTAACCTAGGGTTACATTCTGTCTTTTGTAGTGGTACTATTATGTTAACCAAGTCTATTAGTATAATCATATATGAGTTTTTGCAGCTAAAAACCCTTGTTTTAGGGTTGCGCCTGATTATATGATTGCTAATCTTGGTTTTATATAGACAATTTTATTGCTTCTCACATTAATTGTGCTTAAGTTACTTATTGAATCTGTTTTAATGAATGGCCATCATTAGAATACATCTATAACTCTGAAAGTGATCTAATTTGGGAATTTGAAGAGTAGAACAAGAGCATAAGAAGTAAGATCATATCCAAATTATGTTAGAGTTAGGTAATTGAATATTAATTGCAACAAAGACGAGACCGTGTACATAGTTGACTCACTTGGTTTAAGAGGGAGGACATCGATAATGCACCTACACTAAGTTATCACATCACCGCTCAATGAAGTAGTTGTGAGATTGGTATGGGTAGTTGATTAGAGGACGATCAATCCCAAATTCATAAGTTTAACGCCTGAACCAACAACTAGAGAAGTCAAATTTTTCTATGTGATTGAGATCATGCATGAATGTAAACAATGTTGTGACCCCAGAATAGTCTTCTCTATTGAGTACACTTGTCACTTTTCTTTCAAAACATTCTTCAATTTCTCGTTATTAGGGAATAGAGTAGTATAAAGTAAAATCCCTTTCTTTTTTACTTATAGTTTTGTTGATATCTAGTCAACCATAAGATTCATTGACTACACTAATTCAAGTCCCTGAGGGTTTGAAATCCACTTTTAAAGAGCTTACGTATTACTTGTATAATTGTGTACTTGCTTGTGCATTTGGACATAACAATAGTCAACTTCAATAAACCAAGAATTTGTAATTTAAGTAGCATCAGTTTAAAAGCATCAATCTCATTAAATACTTTAGAATCTCATCTTTAAATCTAGTTTTAAATCTGACTCTAAGATATTAGTTAAAAAGATTCAACTTCCAAAATTCATCTCAATTAAGTAATTTAACAATTTCCATTGAAAGCAGTTAAACAACTTTAAAATATCAAGAATGATAGAAAACTCAGTTAAAATGGCTTAACTTTAGAGTTCGTAGCGAAAGATGATAACTTTGTTAAAAGCATTCTTCTTTTCTTTACATCAAAATTTTCATTTCTACTCACCATCCCTATTCCCCAAGACTAGGGGAATTCAAACTTAGGGAAAACCACTAATCAAGCTACCACTTTCATTCAATTATTACTTATCTTCAAATAATTCTTTTTACTTTTCTTCGGTAGTTTCTATGACTGACATACCTCAAAGCATATAGCTATGAAGTTCACAATTTACCATATGTGTAGGGGCTCTCATACGTCTCCATAGGATTAGAGACTCTTTCTAGTGGATCCAAGAAGTCTCTTTTGGTACAACTGAGTGGTAAAAAAATAATACCCGCAGGCTACACAACTTATTGGGTATAGGGGAATCTTCTAACCCTCCATATTAATACTCCTCCCATAAAATACTATGATTTAATAAAAAAAATTCAATATTATCGATTAACGAACATTCTCTAATGAACCACTAGATCTTCTAGAAATCTTCTGGCTAAAACTTTCAATTTACCAAGACATGCAAATTTAGTAAAATTAAACACTTCATTAACTACATAGCTTTCAACATATCAAGTTAAGAAAAAGTATAAAAATTAAACAGGCTTCATAAATGGGTTTAAAACCATGTAAAATTTATCAATCTTGGCACCTTAAATATTCATCTCATGTTTTAAAACAAACTTCAAAAATACAAATTCATTCTTCAAGACTTCTTTCATGCTTTGACTTTGAATTTTCCAAAATCATGCTAACTCATAAGTCTACAGTTATGACACTTTAATCCTCATATCAAGTTTTAAGAATAAGCTTAAAATCATTATGTAATTCATCCTTTCAAATCCTCTCTTCAATTAGGCCTAATTTGTAAAAATAGTTAATTTAGACATGTTTTACATTCATACACAAAATTATATTAGAAAAAACAAATAATATGACACCTCAATTCTCAATTCAAGTATTAGTGTAAACCTTGAAAACAATGCTTAATTCAAACTTTAGAGCTTCTTTAGATCTTTCATTAAATTTAATTTTGAAAACAAGATAACTCATGAGGACTTTCTTAATTAAATAATCATTATGAAGACTTCATAACTATAACTCAAAATATAAAATAAATCATCACTTCGGGGAATCATAGTTTATAGAATTAAACAAGAACCCTAGAATGCTCCTACATCTTAAAAACCTTATTTAGAAAAGGGTTTTGGGGCACAAGGATGAACTGGATCCTTGTTGAAACCCCACAAACCTGATTTAAAGAATGTTTATGGAGGATGGTTTGATGAATTTATTGCTACAAGATGAACTTATATGAAATCCCTAGCTTACCCCTTGAGAAATTTTTTACAGAGAAACCTGTCCTTAATTATATTGATCAAAGAATGAATCGGTATAAGGGTTTAGGGTTTGAATATCTTGGATTTTTGAGTTCAAATGACATAGGATTAATGATTTAAGAGGTGGAAAGTGTCAAAAGTAGCCTCACAAAAATTGAGAAAGATTGCTCAATATTTGTCTTAACTGTGTCGATTTGAGATTGAAGGAAATATCTAATCGTGACATGGTTGAAATTGAAAAAATCATCTAACTATGACATGAATCCTTTCATGGTTAACCTCACTAATTTTCTCTACACAATACTTTTGAGAGTATCATATTTGTAATCGAATGGTACTTCTTACAGTGACACATTTGGAGGTTTCTAAGAATATAAAACACTAATAAATAAACAAGATTGATACCAAATAAGTACTAAGCCTTAGGGAATATAAAGAAAAAATATTTCATACCTCTAAAATACCAACATACACTAGAACCGCAAGGAACCGTTGAATTACTAGGATTCTTCCACTTCCATCTAACAACTCATGAATGGGATCACTGAGCATAATAGGATATAAGCATAGACTATAAGAGTTACGGATCATGGTCTAACTTTGGAACTCATACATGGGGTTTGAACCGAACGTCACTACTAAAAAAGGATACATCATTATTGCACTTTGGTCACTCAGGATTAGGTCCTAAAACAAAAATAGTGCAATAGAATAAATAGCTAGAATATAAGAGATAGTGGAAGCCTCTATACACTAAATACTTGATTTCAAGGATAATATTCTAAGCGAACCTCAAAATAATCAAATAAAGAACAAATATAATGTATCAACTCTAGAAAGTAAATAAAAATTCCTAGTCGATCCTTGAACCAATAAGGACTCACCGCTCTTCTAGCTTATATGGAATGCAAATCCAATCAACGACGAGTATCCATATGTTTGGAAGGATCTATATGGGTCTTTCAATAATATAAAAAGTATGGGGCCAGCACATGAAATATGCCAAGTATGTGACCAGGTGCAATAGGCTACAATGATAAAAACTAACGTCTATGCAATGCATGAACAGTTATAATATCCTCAACTTCAATACTCAACTTCAGTAAGCCAATAATGTGTTATTTAAATAGTATTAGTTTAAAAGCTTCAACTGTCAAGATTATAAAGAAAGATAATTAAACACTTCAGACTCACCATCTTTAAATCACACTCAACCTCAAATAAGAATTAGGGTTAGGGATGAATTACAAGGACAATCAGAGACCGTGGGGTTTGATCTAGCTGATCCCGAGTTTTGCACTGTCGAGATGGCTACTCTTCTAACTGGTTCTCTTTAAGGCTACATGATCAAAAACACATAAATCATGAGTAAAAAAATATTTCTCATAGTTAAAATCCACAATATGAATTAAGGCTTTGAATAAAGGGAAACTCTCCTAAATGCTCTATAGCCTCTTAGTTATAAGTGTGGCCTTCTACATACCCATAAAAGAGACTACCTAATGTTGGATTTTAGACATCCTATGAAAGTTGAACCTAATGATATGGTACAAATTTTTTCATGCCTTAGAGTAACTAACTAGGCGGGACAAGAATCCTTATCTACTAAGTTGCCTCAATAGCCTTGGATGAACCCTTGGCTCATGCAAAATTCTACTCACTCATACTCAGCAAAAGAAATTTTAATGAAATAACTAATAGTAGATCTCACATCAGACAATAGATAAATAATTCAATAAATGATAATTCAATGGTCAAGTCTAACTTAATATCTATCTGAAAGCTGCTCTACACTAAATACTTGATTTCTAGGACAAGATTCCAAGCGAACCTCAAAATAATGAAATAAAGATCAAATATAATTTATCAGCTCTAGAAAGTAAATAAAAATTCATAGTCGATCCTTGAACCAATAAGGACTCACCACTCTTCTAGCTTATATGGAATGCAAATCCAATCAACCATGAGCATCTAGAAGGTTGGAAGTATCTATATTAGCGTTTCAATAATATAAAAAGTTTGGGGCAGCACATCGAATATGCCGAGTTTGTGAGCAGGTGCAACATGCTACGGTGATAAATAACTAACGTCTATGCAATGCATGAATAGTTATAATATGCTCAACTTCAATACTAAAGTTCAATAAACCAATCATGTGCAGTTTAAATAGTATTAGATTAAGAGCATTAACTATCAAGGTTATAAATAAAGATCATTAAACACTTCAAACTCACCGTCTTTAAATCATGTTTTAACTTTGACTCTTAGATATTACCTCAAAACTTCAACTTCAAAAACATATCTCAATTAAAAAACTTAATAATCTAAATTGGAAATAGTTACAAAGGTTTAAAATCTCAAGAGTAAAAATAAACTAATTGATTTTTTTATAAAATGTGTGTTTGGTATGACTGACTTTTAGTTTTATCCATCTCGGATGTAAAAGTCCTTCCTAACAATGGGTTTACGTTCAATGTTATCTCACTCAAAGAGCATGAACCCGTTGATGAATAGAATATCAAAACTGCTCAACTTTAATAGTTTTTAACAAAAATATATTGACTTATTTAAAGCCATTCTTCTTTTCTTTACTTCAAAAGCTTCCATTTACTCACAATCTCCCTTCCCCAAGACTAGTGGATTCAACCTTATGGAAAACCACAAATCAAGTTACCAGTTTTATTCACTTATTACTTATTTTCAAAACATTAAGTTTTACTCTCTTTCGGGAGTTTCTATAATTGACATACCTCAAAGCATATAGCTATTAAGTCCAGATATTACCCTGTGTGTTGGGGATCTCATACCCCATAACAAGATGAGACAATCTTTTCTAATAGATCCACCAAGACACTCTAGGTACAACTGAGCAGTACCAAAATATTACCCTATGCTACCTACACAGGTTAATGTGTATAAGAGCCTCTTCCCATTCTCGGTGCTAATAATCCTCCCATAAAATACTATCTTTAAACTTTCTCTTTAAATCATCTCGACTAATAGACATTCTCTAATGAACCACTAGACCTTCCCAGATTTTTCCGGACACAACTCTCAACTTAAAAAACATGCAAATTTAGTCAACTTATCTTTCATCTTACAAGTTAATCAAAACATCAATACTTCTCTTTAATAAAGATTAATTAGCAAAAACTATTCTATTTAAACATGTGTCATAAATGGTTTTAAAAACCATGTAAAAATCATCAGTTTTGACACTTTCAATAATAGTCTCAAGTTTTAAAACTAACTTTAAAAAATAGTATAAAATTCATGCTTTAGGACTTCTTTCATGATTTCACTTCTACGTTTCAAAAATAATGCTGACTCATAAGTCAATATTTATGGAACTTCAATCCTCATATCAACTTTCAAGAATACACTTCAAATAATTATGTAATTCATACTTTCAAAACTTCTCTTCAATTAGGCTTAACTAGCCAAAAATAGTGAAATTAGACATGCTTCACGTTCATACTAAAAATCATGTAAAAATTCAAGTAATTATGACACTTTAATTCTCAAATCATGTTTTAAGGGTACGCCATGAAAATAATGCTCAATTCATACTTCAAAGCTTTTTTCTTTCTTTTACTTCAATTTAGAATACATGATAACTCGTTAGGACTTTTATAATTAAAATCATCATGAAAATATCATAATTATAACTCAAAACATTAACTAAATCATCACTTTAGGGGATCACAGTTTATAAAGTTAAATAAGAACTCTAGCATGCATCAATATCTTCAAAACATTATTTAGAAAGGTTTTTGGGGCACAAGTATAAAAGGAGTCCTTGTTGAAAGCCTGAAAAACTAATTTTGATCCCTTTGATAGAGGAAAGTTGATGAATTTATTGTACAATATAAACTTCTATGAAAGCCCAGCTTGTCTCTTCAAAGAATTTTAAAGAGAAACGCTTTTTCAATTTAATTGATCAAAGAATGAATTTGAATAAGTGTTTGGGTGTAAATAGCATGTATTTTTAATTAAAAATGATATACGATTAATGATTTAAGAGGTGGAAAATGTCATAAATAGCCAAGTAAAAATGGGAAAGATTGCACAAAATTTAGCTTTACTATATAGGTAACCGTGTCACAATTTAAATGGAACCAATCATCTAATAGTGAAATGGTTGAAATTGCACCAATCATCTAACTGTGACACGTCTCTTGTTAAGTTTAGCCTTATCTAATTTTCTCTATGCAACTCTTTTGAGTGTGTCATGTTTCCAATTGCGTCGGGCTTCCTGCCATGTCACATTTGTAGGTTTGTAAGCATATAAAGCACATATAAACATACATGAGTGATACTTAACCATTAATAACCATTCGGAAACATAAATCAACACTATTTCATACCTCTAAAGCACTAACATATACTAAAAATAGAAGGAATCATTGAGATACTATAATAACTTAAAGAAAGGGTCATAACTTCCTACTCTGGACTGAGTTTATTGCACGGTTTGTTGCATTAGAAATTATATTTTGTGGCCTTTGCAGAAATGCAAACCCAAACACCATGCATATTTAGGAGTTACAAAACTATTTATTCCTACTTTAAGGCTCAAGGTGTAAGTTACGCCACATACAAGTAAGAATTTAAATTATAGATAACTTTTTTATATGTTACACATCCAATGGCATCAAGTTACATCAAACACCAATTTCGCACTTTACTAATGATTTTATAACCTAGTATCAAGTGATAATCCATAGAATTA
The DNA here is from genome assembly GCA_039654485.1 of Withania somnifera. NCBI lineage: Eukaryota > Viridiplantae > Streptophyta > Magnoliopsida > Solanales > Solanaceae > Withania > Withania somnifera. The sequence continues at coordinate 9,132 of JBDJHY010137127.1, forward strand.
AGACTTAAGAACTAATTTCTTATTCAAATTTGAAAGTGTTACAGGCTGGTGGCTAGCCCACAACACATGAATCATTGCTATAGCTCTCTAGTCTAGGTTATCTACCCTAGCTCTGGCCTACGTACCCTACTGCGTAACTCCCTTTGTTATGAACTCCAAAACCCCTAAGACTTTGAGAAAAGTGTTCTATAATAGTGGTGCTACAACATACTAAGGAGGGGCCTGTCCTCCTGACTCTCAGTCTCTGGCTCAGCGGAGGCAGCTCTTCCATGAACTCTTACTGGGGTTCCTCCCCTAGCCTTGACCCTAGATATAAATCTGACTTGATATCTTAGGCACCAGAATATTATGCTCACCTATGTTAATAGTTGCTCTGGTCCTGACAATCTATCAAATAAAAACATGCAAGGATCAAGGAAACGCGAATCAACCATGCTTGATAGAAAAGAAAGAATGAAGAAATATTTTCCTAGTTCCATAGAATCTCAAGGATAAGTTACGGATGTCTCTGATCTGATCCGTGAGAATCTACTAAACTTATCTTTTGTATGTTGGGACCTACAAATCTAGGACTTTGATACCAATTCCTCACAACCCATAATTTGGGCATAATGGAACCTACCTTGACAAACCCAATATATCATCCAACTATAATAATAATACTAAAAGAAAAATTAAAATACATAAAACACCTAAAAAGGGGAAACCATATTGATATTGATATCTATAAATCCCAAAAACCAGGTTTCCACTATTTACAAGCCAGTATTTTATTTCCTTGCAAGAAATTTGGAATATCAATACAATGTCTTTAAAAAGTAACGACACTATTAAAATGAAAGATATGTGAGTAGTCTTCGGTGACTAATGAGAGATGACTAGCTACCTCTGAGTGCTAGAGTGCTCCTGGACTAATGAGAGGTAGAGACAATCACTGAGTCACGGGCTTAACACCTTCACTAAAGTGAGGAAAATAAATAAGTGAGAAAAAAACAACGGTACTCAGTAGCGTCCTTGGCAGGTCTGACTATAAAGATAAATGAAAGCCCCGATAGCCCAACCAGTCCTCCAAATATTACAACTTGCAACAACTTATATACTACTATAGCAGCTAATTCAATGTTTAACAATATCATTAATACATAGATATCTCCAATTATTTCCCCTTTACAAAATATAATTTCAAATCCTCAACAATCACCAAGTGATATCAGTTTTTCATCAGTTATCAATAATCTCAAGTTATCAACAAGTCTTAATATGGTCAAGTTATAAAATAATCAAGTTGTGAACAAGTTACAACAACAACAATATCCATTGTATGAGCAAGTTATCACACTAATAAAAGATAATATGAATAGTGTGAACAAGCTACCACGCTTGAAAAATCAGTGAAAATAATGTGAAAAAGTTATCACACTTGTAAATGACAATATCAAAAGTGTGAACAAGTTACCACACTTGTAAAAAAAATAACAATAGTGTGAACAAGTTAGCACACTTGTGATAAAATTACAATAGTGTGAACAAGTTACTACACTTTTAATAACAACAACAATAGCACAAACAAATTACCGCACTTCAAGTAAATAAAGTTACATCAAGAAACCCCAACAAGTATAATTTCACTACGATAAGATAAATCGTCACCACAGATAATAGATTAGTATTTAATACCCAAAATTCAAGCCTAGTCAATATAGTGAATTCATGTCTACACCCGCACATGATCAGTTTCAATTCTCAATCTAATAATATCAGTATCTCATGGGCAACCATTATCAAAAGTATTTTTTTACCTCTATTCAAACACAATAGGAATGATAACTTATATTATAAGGTATCAACAAATCATCAAGAGAGATATCAACATCAATTATATAATTAAACTCCAAATTTTATATAGCGATACCATCTCCATTTACATAACTCAAAACAAGCAACTTATAGTCTAATTCAAGTCTAAAATTGAATATTTCATCAAGAACTTATATAACCACAAACTTTCATATTTTAACCCATATTATTAAATTTTAAAAACCCCAAAGTACCCATTCCTCCAAAATTACAATAAACACACAATCGTTAACACTTTATAGGAAGATAATCTAAGCCTCAACTTGCCTTAAACTTTGAAGAACCAAATCACTTGGGAGCCTTTCTATTTTAGAATTCCTTAAATAGTGCATAATCTAGTTATCAATGCAAAAAATACAAGAAAATACACACTAATCAATACCCAAAACTCATATAATCAAAGTTTTTACTAAAAATGCACCATAGGTCTATGGGGTCAAAACCCAAACGGTATCATAAAAACATGTTCACTTAGGGAACCCTAATATCAAGTTTAATTAAAAACCCAATCCATTTAGTGGTGGAAAATCAAAGTTCCATAATTTTTTAGTTCATTTACAAAACCATCATTTCAGGTTACAAATCTTAAAATTCTATGTAAAAATCATGTTAAAGTAAGTGGGGATTGATGAAAAATAGTTTAGAAAAATTACCCAATAAGTATCGTGGAATTCCTTGATCAAGATTTGTTCAAAATGGGATTTAACTTCAAGGTTTTGCATGAGAATGAGCTAGGTTCGTGTATATAATAGTTTCAAAACACTAGTGTGCACACAACTCTCTACTACCATTGTGGAAGGCCAACCACAATCGCGGGAGTTTACTTTATTGCTAACATGGTCGAGCTATCATGAAAGTGATGTCCAATCCCCATGCACCTTCAAGATGATGTAAAATTCATCACGAATATGATTCATAACTTTCCCAAGATCCACAGTCATGGCCCAAACACCAACACAGAGCACTAATACTAAAAGCACCATATTATTTTTACAGAAATTCCCACTTAAAATATAATCTTTGAATTGGACCTTGATATTCGTTTGGAACCCCGTTAAAATAAACCATATATGTAATCATGCTAATTTCAATATTTTTGACTCAATAAAAAGATTATAACACGTGTACAAGGTCTCCTTAACCTGACACTCGCTAATGATCTATTTTTAATTAAAAATACCAATTAAGGACCAAAATTCTATCGGGTTAATGGTCTAACGACCCTCATGATCATTTATGATAAATACATAACTTTTTTCATTCTAGTGTATTTCAGTAGTTTTACCAAGTCATTATGACTTCCTAGGACTGGTAGTTAGGATCCCTGGTGACTTTGTTGAGAAATATCTCAAATTGCCTATCTTAGAGCCTGAAACTAAGTACTCATAGACCCAATGTCAACTTTCCTTCAAGACGACCTTGGAATAAAATTTTGACAGTTCTGTTAGCTCCAGAATACCAATCAAAGTAAAGATTGACCTTAAGTTTGTATTTTAGATATTTCATTGGCAAATTTAGTTATGTTTAAGGTCTAATGTGGATCTTGGGTGATATTTTGGTATTTGGAGTGTTGGATGGGAATTCTGATGATTCCATCAGCTCCAGCATGGTGATTTTGGAATAATAGAGGTGTTGATTCATTTCTTGGACTTATCATTGTGTTTTTGAGGTGTTGGTGGAAATTTCATGATTTTAAGCCTAAGGGTTGACTTGGTCAACATTTTACTGAAACAACCTCGGATTCAAATTTTGACTGTATCGTTGAATCCAGATGTCATTTTGGGTGTGCGTGCATAGTTTTTTTGCCTAAATTAAACTCCGAACGTATTTCAAGTGGTGATTTGGAGCATTTCCATATCTTTAATTTTGTTGTTAAGAGCAACTGGTACAGGTGACTCCCTCTTCGCGATCGCAGGGCATGTTCACACAATCATGACTCAACAATCCAGTACTTTACATGATCATGAAGCATCTTCACGTTATTGCGATAAATACTTTTATAGTTGCTCTACGCGATCATGTAGCATTTTCACACGATCGTGATACCTTTTTTTAGTACCCTACGCAATCCAGTCCCTTTATGACACGATCATGATACATTATTTACCTGACAGTTTTATAAAATATCTGCACGACCCCCAGTAATTATTTCTGTGAAAATATTTCGTGTACCTAGTTCTGCGTAAAAAACCCATTCCAAGCATCAATCCAAGACTGAGAAAAATTCTTAAATATTGCACTTCGATTTCTACGTGATTTGGATAAGTTTCTTCTTCATTTTAATTCTTGAAATTCTTAGTTTTCTCCATTAATGGCCAAAAGAGGTGAATTTGATGAACTCATGTCATA
>JBDJHY010137136.1:0-13336 GCA_039654485.1 Withania somnifera
GAATATTGCAATACAAAGCTCCAAATCTCTAACCCTAGGTGTAGATGTTTGGTTCCAAGCTTCTCTTTGATGTGTTTTTACCCAAAGGCTGCTAAATATCTGTTCAATCTCTCTTCACACACGAGGCTTGGTAGGTTTTATATAGAGTTGGGACCCTAAAACATGAAATTTCACTTTTGCCCAAGGTTGCAGATGCCGTTTTATTAGTTAGAAGTGCCAGTTTATCTGTACTGACCAATTTCTGCACATATAATCAATTTATCGGATGTATGACTTTTGTTGACTTGAGTGATAAATTTTTTTTATTGATTTATCGATACCCGCTGCCTACACATGTTGACCGATAAATCAGTACCCGCAGGGGTTTTCTTGCAACTTTTTCCTTCTTCTTCATTTTAATCTCCTTTTTAGATTGCTTTTGCATCGTTTCACTTCCGATTACTTCTAAACTCAGATTTTCTGACATATAATCAATTTGCACAATAAATAGCCTTAAATCATGAATAAAGAGCATGAATATATAGAAAAAGTAATTACATAAAATGATAATTTCATCGCTTATCAGTGGACCCTTTATATATGTTAGCTGATACTGTACATACTGATGACTAACCCTTTTCCCACCACCTACTTGCTATTACTGTAGCGACCCATTCTAAGTTGTTAATTATGTGCCACTACTCTACCTGTTTGGTCTTTCTTTACCTTATTTATGCTTACTGATGCCCCATCGGCCTATGATGCCTACTAGTACTCGTTCATTTTTCTTCTCATGCTATACTTCAACATCTTTTTCTGATGCAGGTCCTAGCACGAGTCAATAAGAAAAAATATGATCACACACATTTACGGATATGATTTGGAGAGATTCGGTGAGCAGATGGCGTCCTTGCTGATTGATTTTTCTTCCAGTACTAGATTTATCCCAGTTGGGTCTTGTATAACTATCTTTTTGTAGTTTTTTCCCATCATGGGTTGTATTCTTTACTTCATGTATATAGATTCTCTACAACTATTACACCGGGTTTTGGGAGTTTTGTCAATATGTATTTCTTCTTGTGTCTTTGGTTTTGGTACTTTTTTTCTTCTCCTTCTTTTAGTTTCTTGGGTTCTTGATACTGGCCCATCGCTACCCGCTCTGGTCCAGGGTTAAGCTTATCTATAAATGATATGTAGACACCATCACAACTTAACTTTTAGGCTGTGACACTAAGCATGGGCTGCTGTTGTATATTTCGATTCTTCTAGTGAGAGATTGTGACCATCTTAGTGAATGCAATCTTGCAACGATGAAATAATGAGTAAGAGTAGCTCAAACCTCTTTAATGATTAAGCATTAAGAAAAAGCCTACCTCTACCCAAATAAAGCGGCGAGGCAGACATTGATTTTGCAGAAAGACTGGCTGCTTTGTAGGGCCGCTTGCCTAGTTTACCAGTACTAGGCTATGAGAGGCTCTTAATTGGGTCCAATTTAAAGGAAATCTTTCAAATGATGGTGGATCAATACGGGTAGATGTAGAACCTAAAACCACAACAAAGACAAGACAATTACAGGAAGGACGTACTTGTTTTTAGGCGAGAACAGACATAGTTAGTATACAAGATCATCAACATAGTAATAGGATGCATCTGCTGAAGATGAGACTATGACTTGGGGAATGTTTATGTCATTGTTAGCCTTTGAAATTCCGGGTTATTCAGCTTTTATCATAAAAAGAAAATCTCATTCAAACATAGTACAATTATTACAAAGAAACTATTTGAGTATTTCCCATATTATACGAATCTACCATACGTTCATTCATAAAAACGAAGGTGAATCAAACATCACAAGAGAGTTACCTAATAAATGAGCTTGAGACTTTTCATAGCATGATAACTTGTTCGCTGCCACATTAGCTTCCCTGTAAGTGTGATAAACCCTTGTTCCCTTTATCTGGATAAGAAGAGCATTGCAATCCATATTAATATATGAGTTTATATATGTTTCATCTAAAAGGTTATGAATTAATACTTGAGAGTCGATTCAACCACCAGTATAAACAAATGCATTAGATGAGCCAATTTTAACCCCTAAAGTAGTGTTAAAAATTCCACATGAGGGGCAGATAGAATCTTATGATCATAAGTATAGCCTGTTACCCAATGACCCACATGATTTCTGATTACCCCTTTATCACCACCATTGCTGTTATTCTCATCATAAGCCCTATTAATATTAAATTTATAGACCCACATTGTCAGGGGAAAGCTAATTAACCAAAATAGTTTTTTAGGAGTTGTAATGGATGTCTTGAAAGGCCCCAATTAATAAATTCAATAGCCTGAAGTTCAATTAGTTTAGTAGTGACTATAATGGTGGTGTCATTAAATAAATAATTGTTACAATTTTTCAAATAGCTCAAAGTAAGATAGGTATGATAACTATGGATATACTAATATTTTCATCCATGGCAATCCTTTTTTTTAAAGTGTAAAATTTTTTGGCACTTGATTAAGTGGCCCTGTGGGGTTAATTTGAAAATGATTTCATACAGATGATCTTTGAAAAATTAAAAGAAAACATGATTTTTTTCTTCAATGACGTTAGAATAGGATTTGTAGACATTTAATTAGAAAACGTGTGTGTTATGGAGGAATTCCGTTGTTGGGAGCTTATTGGTCAGGAGAAGCCACGTAAAAAAATTATTTTTATTAAGAGCTTCAATTTTTCTGACCCAGGAGTCAGAGAATGCATGCTTAGAATACATGCTATCAGAATTCTGTAAGAAAAGCATGTAACCTGATATAGTAAAGAAATTTTGAGAAGTTGTATTCCAGAAAATAAAATCAACTTTTGATTCACATTTTTTCATGTAAGTGTTTTTCATAAGATCTAGTACTGAGGAAAGTAGTTTAAATGACATGTTGGTGAGAATCCAAGAGCTATTATTTATAATATTAGCCATCGTAGTGTGTGATTAAATTTTGTGAGTGGACCTTGAATGAGCTCCGTAATTTTTTTTTGTAAAAGATTCATTTGTATGACCATAAATTTATATTTTTTCCTTGGCTAGTATGCCAAGATAAATATTTATTAAAGTGGACCGCCTTGCCTAAAGCCCCGAGACGATGGAAGTATGAAGTAGGTAGTTCATTTACTATGATGGAAATCGACGAAGAAGAACACAGTTTATGATGATATTAAATAATATCATTAGAAAAATTTAGGTTGATCAACTAGGAATAATTAAATGATCATTCAAGATGGTCGAATGATTTCTCTAAATTAAAATTTTTAGCATCATTTTTCCTATGTTCCCTTGAGTGTGGTTGAAAAAATAAACAACTTCCTGAATGGTAATTGCATTATTCGATGCCTTTCTCTCAGGAATAAAGATACATTGGTTAGAGCTTATAATTTTATGTGTAAACGGTCTTATGTGATGGATAATAATCTTAGTGATAGTTTTATAGATAATATTGCACAGACTTATAAGTCTAAAGTGATTAACATGTTTACGTTTATTAATTTTTGAAATGTAGAGGTTTATTAATTTTAAGAGGGATTCTTTTATTAGAAAAAGGTATCCATATAAATCTTAATGATGGAGAATTTATTATTCATCCAGAATTTTTGAAAATATATAGGATGAAGACCATCAGGATCAGGCGCTTTGAGAGGTTTGAAAGAATTGATTGCTTTTCAAATCTTTGATATAGTAAGAGGAGAATTAATACTCTCTTGTTCCTCGGGTGATAGACCATTGTCATCAATGGAGATATTTCTTATAGTGCATGAAATCATTTCAGTAGTATAATCTTTATAAAGTGACTAAAAATAATATTGTTAATATCATTGTTATAAAAAATTCAATCACCTACTGAATCTAATAATCCTATAATATTATTACGTCTATGTTTATTGATGGTGATAGTGTGAAATTTTTTTATTTTAGCATCGCTATCATTTAACTAAAGGATTCCAGACCTAGGTTTTCAAAAGTCCTCCTGTTTCTTAAGGATATTATTGAAATCTCCTAAGAGTTTAGATTCTACATCAAGGTGGAAATTTAATTTTCTGATTACGTAAATTTTCTGTAAACCTCTAATCTAGCTTTAATAATTCATTTATTTTGAAAGAGTTACAAAAAATTTTAATTGCATGTATGTAATTATAATTAGAGGGCCAAGTTGTTTTAACCATATTGTCATAGTCAAAGTGTTTGAAGTTACATTATTCTAAATCGGAAGAAATTCTCAAAGTTTTCACTAGATGTTACTAGGGTTAGTAAAAATGGGAAATGATCCAAATAGATTCTTGGGGTGAAGTACATGAGAATTAGGGAACTTTTCTAGCCATTATGGATTTCCAAGAAAATGACCTAATCATTTTATGATGTTTTTATTGCTATTCTTACTCATGTTTGAGCAAGTAAATCTACGTCTGACAAATCCTAAATCTATCATGCTAAGATTATTCATACATTCGGTAAAAGCATAAACTCGTCTATTTTTTAAACCATTTCCTCCAAGTTTTTTTCTTGCAGTAAAAACTTCAGTAAAGTCTCCGCACATTATCCAAGGCCCGAACACTTTTCTAGATATTTTATTTAGATAATTCAATATTTTCTAATGAGTGTGACTGTTTTTAGCATAAATAATAGAAAACATCCACGGTGGATAGTGTATACTGACCTAGAGGCTATCATAAATCTCCTACTCCGTTAAAATCATGGGGTTGATAGAAAAATTGTCATTCTTCAATAAAAGATTTATCCTTCCTAAGTATCCTCACACAGGAATCGACTTTAATATATGAGGGATCTTTTTATGTTTCATAGCTTTTATATGGCTATTTAGAGCTTCAAAAAATGAGTGTTTAGATCCATAGAACGAGTATAAATGATTTGGGTTGTATGAAGTTGCGTTAGAGCATGTTTAAGATGCGAAAAGAGGTCGTGCATCATGTAGGGGTATGCCCTTCACCGTAGAACACCAGTGGGGTGGTCCATTGGTTTGCCTCTACATAGGGGGAGGGGGTTGCACTGTGGAGGCCACTTATGCATGGTGGGAAGTATATTGTGAACCCCCTGGTTTGGGCAAAAGTTGTTCGAATTTCAATTTTTTAAGGGCCTAAGGTTATTTCCACCTTATATTAGTCTCATACTATGTCATGTTTTTCAAAAATGATGGGTTTAATAAGGTATTAGGCTCAAAATTTCTCCTTCTTCACATTCTAAATTCAGAAAAATTGAAAATCATCTCTAAGTTCCAAAGCAAGGATTTTTTTCCCCCAAGCTCAAAATTCAAGCTCTTTTTTGCATTCTTAATCAGGATTTTCAATTACCAGGAATGTGGTATTTGATGTGCTATGGGTTTACGATACTTTCGATGCTTAAGATGAAGGAGTTTTAGTTTGTTCTTAAATACATTTATGTGGATATGATGTGTTTTTGTTTAATTTTATAGGAAAATTAGGTTTGGAGGCACATAAAGAAAATAAGATAAAAAGTTGCCAAGTGTGGGCTGACGAGACCTGCCATGACCTGCCTCGAGGTAGTACGAGCATAAGTGGCCGTGGGAAAGATTTGATTCAACTAATAAAGAAGCAAAAGGTAGTGAAGCCATATGAGACACCTCATAGCCCGTGAAGATGTGGTACGATGTATATGACTAGTCGTGTGGAAGAGTGACTTGAAGAATGATATTTTTTAAGGATAGACATACTGGCACTCATACAGGCCATGGAAGAAGACCACGAGCCATGTCCTGGATTGGGGGAGACAAGGAGCGTGAACTATAATTAGCCCATATTAACTTGATTTACTTATAATAATATGTTAGTCAATGTAAAATTTATTTCTGCAAAAGATTAGGCTCCCATACATGATCAATATTATACTGATTCTGAAAAGGAGGCTAAGTTTTTAAATCAGACAAGGGATTACCAAGACATTGGTAACTAAGGTCAAAACTGTTATATGGATAGAGATGCCTATATAAAACAAAAAGGTCAAAACTGTTATATGGATTGAGATGCCTATATAAAAGAAGAGACCTTAAATATGAATATAACAGGGAGGATTATTAGAAAGAAGACTACTGCAAGGATCATAGATTGTATGTACTCCTAAAGGGCAGAGATCATGTGGATCCTCTAAAATGGAGGAGATACTTGAGCAAGCACCGAAAAAAGTTGATTCATCCTTGAAGGGTGACTTACATATTAATACAATTCTGAACCCTAGGAATGATGGCCACTGCTTGACCATTATTACTAGGAGGGGAAGGCCATAGACGATCCTCTCAGGCCGGTTAATGATATCGATGATGGGGAAGTAATGTTGATGGGACCAAAAAGAAAAAGTTGTTTGAGGTAAACAAGGGGAAGGAAGGGAGTCACGAAAGCTCTTGACTCTAATTCCTAGGCCTCGACTATGTTTCTCACAATACTTGAAGAAGAAGGTGGAAGATGGTATTTCCATAAGTTTTTATCTATACTGAAATAATTGTCTGTGAATATCCTATTGGTGGAAGCACTTAAGAAAATGGCAGGGTATATGATGTTCATGAAAGAGTTGATCATAAAAAAAATAGTCACTTTTGAGCTTGATGATGATATGCACCATTGCAGTTCAATAACTACATATTCTCTGGTACAAAAGAAGGTAGATTCAGGAACTTTTACTATTCCATGTACCATCAGGGCATTTCACTTTGCAAAGGCTTCATGTGATTTGAACGCTAGTTTTAATCTTATGCTACTTGCTATTTTCAGATAGTTGGGCTTGGGAGCCCCCAAATCGACTTTAATGCAGCTACTCATGGAGGATTTCACTGTGAAGAAACCCATGGGCATATTCTGTGATATATTGGTAAAGGTTGAGACCTTTATATTTTTAGCAGACTTTGTGATCCTTGATTATGAAGTGGATTTTGAGGGGCCCATTATCTTATGGCTATTGAAAGAGCATTGATTTGTATGGAGAGTAGGGAGCTAAAGTTCTAACTAAATATGAAGAAATGATTTTTAATGTAGTTCGTTCAATGAAGCAGTTAGGGACATGCACATTGTATCTATTATTGACACTATTAATGAATTATATATTGCTCATATTGAGGGGAAATTTTCTATGGAAGCTTTGGCTGCTATCATTATGAATTTTGATGCTAATGGTATCGATGATTATAAGTAAATGGAGAATGCACTATATGGGATAGGGTCTTATAATTATTCACTAGAAATGATTTATTTAGATTTGAAGAACATAGATTACCTTCCAGCCAAACCATCCATCGAAGAGCCACCAATCTTGGAGCTTAAGGCTTTATCCTCGCACTTGAGATATGCTTTTTAGGGAATATAACACTTGCCAATTATTATTGCAACTGACCTACTTGATTCACAGATATAGGCTCTCATATATGTTTTGAAAAGGTTTAAGCAAGCTATTGGTTGGACTATTGCGGACACCATTGGAATTTCCCCCCGATATTTGTACTCACACAATTTAGTTAAAAAAGAATAATATCCTAAGAATTTAGCACCAACATAGACTGAATCAACCTATGAATGAGGTGGTGAAGAAAGACATTATCAAGTGGCTGTACCCCATCAATGGCAATAAGTGGGTGAGCTGTGTCCAATGTGTGCCAAAGAAAGGTGGAATCACTGTGGTTCCAAATAAGAAGAATGAGTTGATTCCTATGAGAACTATCATTGGTTGGAGAGTTTGCGTGGATTATAGAAAGCTCAATGCATGAAACTAAAAAGACTATTTTTCTTTTGTTGTTTATGGAATAGATGTTGCATAGGCTAGCGAGAAGAGGATAATATTGGTTTTTATATTTATACTCTGGTATGATCATATTTATATATATATAGATCTCGAGGATCAAGAGTTGATCACCTTTACTTTCCCTTATGGGAATTTTGGTATTCGAGGAATGCCTTTCAGGTTGTGCAATGCACTAGCTACTTTCCACCATTTGCATGATGTCTATTTTTAGCGCATGGTTGAGGACACTATAAAAGTGTTCATAGATTATTTTTCTATGGTTGGATACTTCTTTGAGTCTTGCGCTACCCATTTAGCCAAGGTTCTTGAAAGATGTAAAGAAACAAACTTGGTGGTTAATTGGAAAATATCACTTTATGGTGAAAGAAGGTATAATGTTGGGTCATAAGATTACTACAAGGGGGATTGAGTTAGATCAAACCAATATTGAGGTTATTGCAAAGTTTCCACCTCCAGTGTCTATGTAGGGTATTCAGAGTTTTCTAGGTCATGTTAGGTTCTATCGAAGGTTCATTAAGGATTCATTTGAAGATTTCACAACCTTGTGCAAGATACTTGAGAAAGAGGTGAAATTTGTTTTTGATGATACATGCATGAGAGTGTTTGGATGCTTGAAAGAGAAACTAGTTACATCTTCTATCATGTAGCACCTGATTAGACTATGACTTTTGAGGTTATATGTGTTTCAAATTGCATGATGCTTGGGTCAGTCCTAGGCCAGATGAGAGAGAACACATTTCATCCTATTTATTATGCCAATGAAATACTTAACCCGACTCAAACAAATTACGGTCACAGAGAAGGAGATGCTCGCAGTTGTGTTCGCCTTTAAAAAATTCAGCTAATACTTGCTCAACACGAAGGTCATTATTCATAAAAATCACTCTACTTTGAGGTGCCTCATGATGAAGAAGGATATAAAGCCAAGGATTATTCAATGAATCCTTCTATTTCATGAATTTGATTTAAAGATGATTAACCAAAAATGGGATGATAATCAGGTTTTGCTACTTCTTCATATTGGAGATGCAGAAAAGAAGAATAGTGAGCTTCACATGATGAAAATTTCCCGAATGAGTAGTTGTTGGCTTCCTTACATGATATGGTCATATGGTTTACAAATTTTTCCAACATCCTTACTTGTGACATAATGCTTGATGATTTGAACTTTCATCAGAAAAGGAAGTTCTTGCATGCTGTGAGGAGTTACTTTTGGGATGAACCCTATCTCTTTAGAGTTTGTGTAGATAATATAATTTAGAGATGCATTCCAGAGGTTGAGATATTAAGTATTTGGTGGCGTGAGACTCATCTCCTTTTGGGGGTCATCACAGTGGTATTCACACTACTTAGAATATATTGAAGTGTGTGTATAATTGTCCCACATTCATTAAGATTATCATGATTTTATCAAAATTTATGATAGATGCCAGTTCTATGGAGGGATCTCTAGAAAGCATGAGTTGCACCTCAACCCTATTCTTGAGGTTGAACTAATTAATGTTTGGGGGATTGATTTTATAGGGCCATTTGCAACTCATATGGGATGAATTATATACTTTCAACAGTAAAACATGTGTACAAGTGGGTGGAGGCTACTACGTATCAACACAATAAAGGAAAGGGTGTTACTGCATTCCTGAAAGGAATATATTTTCTCGTTTTGGTACCCCTAGAGCCATCATTCGTGATGGGGGCTCTCATTTTTACAACCAGTTGTTTGTTGCATTACTCGCAAAATATTGTGTGAAACATAAGGTGGAAAAACCTTATAGTCCTTAGAGGAATGGTCAAGTGAAAGTCCTCCAACCGGGAGATAAAAAGCCATTCTAGCTAAGACTGCCAATGCTAATAGGAAAGATTGGTTGAGGTGGTTTGATTATGCTCTATAGGCTTATCAGACTGATTTCAAGACCCTTATTGATATGTCTCCTTATCAGCTTGTGTATGGGAAAGCTTGTCACTTTCTCTTAGAAAGATAAACTTTGATAGAAATAAAGCCTATAACTTGAGGCTTGATCAACTAAATAAGTTGGATAAGTTCCACTGGGGGCTTATGAGAGTGCCACATTGTACAAGGAAAAGATGAAATTGTACTATGATAAGAAGATTGTACAAAGAGAGTTTAACCTTGGTGATTTGTTCTTGTTGTTTATTTCGAGGCTTTACTTTTTTCTTGGCAAGTTGAAGGCCAAATGATTTGGACCATTCACTTTGGTGTAAGTGTTTCCATATAGTGCTATTGAGCTTGAGATGAAAAACTGCCACAAGTTCAAGGTGAACGATCAACGTGTGAAATAATCTTGGGAGCTTTGGAAGAGGTAAAGGTAATAAAGGAGCTCGACCTTGATGAAGTCTAATTATTTGAGGGACTTACATTGTTTTATAATGTTAAATCAGGCGTTGATTGGGACACAACCAGAGACTTGTATTTGTAATAGTGTCATAGTTTTCTTAGTGTATGTAGGGAGTTCAGAAAGTTGGAAAAAGCTTAACTTAGGTCCCATGAGAGCCTGTTTAGACTGTACATGCATTTCCCAACTCATGGGATCTATCGTGGCATTAGTGTAGCAAAAAATTCAATGGTTGATGACCTGCCATATAGCTCGTACAACCACCGTCCAACTCATGGGATTGGTCTTAGACCACAAGTAAGTTTCTACACCCATACGAATGCCTCCATGGCTCGTAAGATGTCATGACCTGATTTCTCAGGTCATAAGGGAACCTACATTCTACCCTAGGAGAACTATTCTACAAGCATACAAATAAGAATCAAGACTAATTACGTAAGATAAATGAAAACCTAGGGACGAGGATAAACGAAATCTTATAATCTGTCACATAACTCCCAAAACATGATATCTATGTACACGAGCCACTAAAATACAAGTACAACGTCTGATAAAAATACAAATAACTTTCTCGATTCAATAATAGAAAATGAATAGTAAAAAATATAAAAAAGCATCTTCAAAACACCAGGAGCGGTCCTCTACCTCAGTTACAGGATCAAGGCTCGATCAAGAATCACACTGATCACTCGTACTAGGATCTGCACTAAAAAGATGAAAAGTGTAGTATGAGTACCCAATAGGCTAGCTGACTAAGAATATATAAGAAATAAAGGCAATATATAAACAAATAAAGGATACAAGTCACATAGATTAATAAATAAAACATATATTGAGGCTAGCTAATAAGATAAGAGAAGTAAATATCCTAAGTGTCTAGCGATAAAAAATGACAGGTAAAATGATTAGAGAACATACCTCAATCCATGCTCAATTATCAAGAAAATAACTAAATTATAGATATGGTGGTATACTGGTAACCTCAAGTAAAAGGAAGAGGAGAACAGCTAACAACAGGTATATCACTAAAATGGATCATAATAGGGAAGCCATCAATTATACTCTAACTTATGAAGACCAAATAAAACAGTATTAAGTAAAGGAGAATCTCCATGACACCCTATAATACCGATACACAAAAACAATTAAAGCTCACTCTATGACCACCTATACAACCAGAAGGCATAACGATGAGAGACAAGTGTAGAAAGTAAACACAACAATTAATGCAAGTAGTGTTAGAACATAAGTGAGAACCCAGGATTCCCTAGGTCTAAATTGGTATAATCAATTGGATCCCCAAGTCGAATCAGTACAATCAATGGGCTTCCCAAACATGCATCAATATAATTAATGGGCTTTGCCAAAATAGGCTTCCCCAAGCATGCACAATATAATCAGTGGGCTTCCCCAAGCATGCATCAAGATAATCAATGGGCTCCCCCAAGAATGCATGAATATATCTCAACAAATGCTCAGGCTTCCCTAAGTTTGGAGCTGGTATAAGTCATCAATGTATGTTGCTCGGGCTTCCTCAAGTTTAATAATATCCCAAAAGAGTAGTTAAGTCAATATTATCTCATTAGTGATAAAAAACTAGTAAAAACATCTCAAGATGCTCATTTTAATCTCATAACACCGAAAACGGGCCTACAAGGCCATGCAAGGTTTCAAAAATTAGTGATATTGGGATCTTCACCATAAAACAGTGTAGACCAATGTAAAAAAACTAGTTTTCATGATGATATTCTCAACCGTAAATAATATCACATGCAAGTCCTATGTCCCTGCACTAGCTCAATATCTACAACATGCATAACCAGCCAAGTCGATGCCTGGGACTCATAAACATTCCCAGTTACCCTACATCTATCTTCTAAAGTCTATTAAGACCACTCAGGGTTGCAGGGTAACTATCATCGCAAATGCAACAATAATTTATAGCCAAGGGAAACAGACTAAAAAAGCGGACAGGGTCATGGGTACAAATTTAGAAATTCCAACCCAAAGATGTCTATCTATCATAATTATTCCTCATATAGAACCAATCTAAGATCGTAAGCATAGCCTACCTATCCTCCGTAGACAAACTCACAAACACTGTACAGAAGATGACCAAACTGTTCCAAATTATAAAAAATGCACAAATAAACTCCAATGATTATGCGTCTATCAAAAGCATAATCTAGATGTTAATATGAGTCCAATCATACCCATCCATGAAAATAGCTAGGGTTAAATATGTATCAAAATGGGTCTACAGGCCTGTGAATGCTAAACTTTGAACAAAGGGTATAAAAATCTTTTCGACATCGTAGGGAACCTAAACCCATGGTTTGAAACTAAGACGAGCAAGAATAATGCTTGAAATCAAGAGTTAAAGTAAAGAACACCTATTGGGATTTTAGGTGAAATTTTGAAGAAATTAAGATAGAAACTTACCAATAATGAAGTAATGATCGAAGAAATCAAGTTTTCAAGGTCACGCACTAGATTATGCAAAGGATCTAGAACTTTAATGGCGGTTTTGAAGATTTATAAGAAGAGAAAAGATGAAGAATGGCTGAAAATTTGGGTTCCCAGCTTTATATAGGATTTACAAGTCTTCAGCGCCAACGTGCTAAAGGACATGGTGAATGATTTAGCGTTGACGACGCTAGTGTGCAATATCTCTTAAGAAATTGAGAGAAAGGGAAATTTAGAGTTTAGCGCTATGGCGTCATGACACCGCTATAACACTAAATGGTAGGGGAGGGGGTTAGCACTGACGGTGCTGGCAGAGAGCGATAACGCTAATCCAAAAAAGGAAATTTGATGTAATTCCACCATCACACTGTTATTTTGCTAACGAAAGAAAATCAGAAATTAGTATGACCGCATCATCATACCGCGATCATGCTGAACAAGGTCAGTTGCACCAGAAAACTAAAGTCTGCAATATGTAAAAGAGAAGTTTTGGGTCTCCGGGCACAAACGGACCCCGATACACACAAACTAAATATGCTAATTGCATGGAAATGGTATTCTGGATTCAAAGATGCTGATAAAATTCTTATCTGTGGTTTAACAATGAAATATTGACCAAAGTCAACACTTTTCCAAAATTCCAACTTTTCAACCAAGTATCCGAAATGATCATGGTTGGTTAAACGCCTGAACGAACAACTAACCGAACCCAAATTTGATATTTTAGAGGTGATG
>JBDJHY010137145.1:0-13336 GCA_039654485.1 Withania somnifera
TTAATTATTCAGTTTCCTCCACAGTTATATGACTTGTTCACAGTGGGTACCCAGGTAGATCATATTTGTGTCAGTATGTGGAGAGCATTTTTTCAATTATATACTACTTATTTAGCTGTATATTTTTCTATTATCAAAATAAAAATTAGTCCAAAACCATTTATATTCTTTCAATTGGATAAATTGAGAGGCAAATCAACTGCCACTACTAATTCTAACTGACCCACTGTCAACAAAAAATCGATAGCTCAACCCATTAAATTACCAGATCCATATACAAAAGACCAACTTGATACTTAAAGAGTTCACAATAAGGGACAAATACCCTGAAAAATATTACAGAGTAATATCCTTGTATGCCTACTTAAATCTTAATTACAAGAAATTGTTTCTTAATAAAGATGGGAAGGTACATTATCCCATTAATCATAACCTTATACTTCTCTGAAAACCTCTATAGATCTCATCCCGAGTCCCGATGCTCAAATAACCAACACCAATAAATTGGTCCATGTTGTAGTTTACTTAACAGACCCTTCAAAATCTGTAAAAACACTACTGCTACAAGATTTTATTTTAAAGGAAGATTATAACTTGATGATGCAAGACAACAAGAGCCACAAGAAAAAATAAGGAGTAAGGACCAACAGATTTGAGAATTAGGGATTTGACTTCTGAGAATTAGGACTTTTTATTTTTATTTTTTATTTTACACTTATCAGCTGTCAGCAATTGAAATTTGGGTAAGCTCCTTTTTTTTTTTAAGGGTTGATCTTAAACTCAGAGCAACCTCTTATTTTTTGGTGTCCTTTAAAGTGTCTCAACGGGTCCGTAGTCCACCCTTAACACTCAGTGCCCAGGCATAGTCCAGGTAACCCCACAATACCAAGGATGACCCTATAATCAGTAACAATTCTTGTTGCTGCCAGGTATCGATCCCACGCCGGTGTAATGCACACTGCAAGAAATGGACCCGGTGACTGTTGATTTAAGCCTTATGACCTCCCTTTCGGTCTAAATATACCTCTACTATTATACTTTCATGTCAAATATACCCCGTACTATTAAAAATAGTTTAAATATACCCTTCGATCATATATATCCCCGTACTACTAAAAATGGTGTGAATATACTCCTCTTATTATACTTTACATATTTTTGATGAAAATAATTTTTTAAAATTTAAAGATATGACTACTATGAACTATGCTGCGAAAAGTTTTAGTCTCGCACTTACAAAAATATATATAAAGTCCTATATAAAATTATGAATTACACACACACACATATATATCTTATATATACTTTGATGCACTTTAATCTAGTTAAAAAGTTGAATTTATGAAGAAATCTCAAAATAGTTGTGAAAACAATCTATGAAAATAACGAAATATTTAATTTGCAAGAAATTAGAATTTACGGTGAAATTTAATGATTATTAGAGACTTGAAAGTGAAAATAACATTACAACTTAAGAAAGAAAATTATGAAAATAAGATAACTTTGATTTTTGATTGGAATGAAGATATATTAGATTATGAGCTTGATATGTATCTTTTCTTCGAGATTTAGAAAAAAATGTGACGAATTATAAATAAAAAACTAGCATTTCATGTATTATGTAATATTTTTATGAAAACTAGCATTCTATGTATTACGTAATCACGAAAAACTACACATTTTTTTCTTAATCTTGATGAAAAGATAGTCAAGCTCATAATCTAATATATCTTTATTCCCATCAAAAATCAAAATTGTCTTATTTTCATGATTTTTTTAAAATTTTCATGGTCTTTCTTAAGTTATATGATTATTCACTTTCAAGACTCTAATAATCATTAAATTTTCACAGCAAATTTTATTTTTTAAAATTAAATATTTTATTATTTTCATAGATTATTTTCACAACTCTTGTTGAGATTCTTCATATATTCAACTCCTTTAACTAGATTAAAGTGCATCAAAGTGTATATATTTTATAATTTTATATAGGACTTTGTGTATGTTTTGTTAGTGCGAGACTAAAACTTTTTGTAGCATAGTTCATAATAGCCATATCTTCAAACCTTTCGGAAAAAATTATTTTCATCAAGATTAAGAAAAAAAATGTGTCAAAGTATAATTAGAGGGGTATATTTAAACTATTTCTAATATTACGAGGTAAATTTGACCTGAAAGTATAACTAGGGATATATTCAAACTATTATTAATAGTACGGGGGGTATATTTGACCTGAAAAGTATAACATAAGAGGTGTATTTGAACCAAAAGTGTGACAAAGAGTAAATTTAAACTATTTTCGATAGTACAAGGGTGCACTTGACCCTTCTCCGACACACACACACACAAACACACACACACACACATGTATATATGTATGTATGTATAGAAAGAGAGATTAATTTTTTTTATATGAACCCGCTTGGAACAACATAGGTCCGTCCCTGTGGAGGAACTATTCATTTATTGATTTATTCATTTAGTATGAGTATGTTTTTCCTTCTTAGTTTGATTTTGTCTATAATTTGATACTTGTTTACTAGTTAGCAGTATTGTTATAGACATTTGCGGCGGACTCAAGGAAAAGTGTAATGACCCTTAAGGTCAATTTTTTATTTTAAGCATATTTTATTATTTTTCCTTTTTCCCTAGTTGCATTATATCAAATCAAGTTTGGTTTCATGATTGGTTCGGGAAGGAAAAGAAATTTTTTGCAAGTTTGAAACATTTTGAGTGTTTAAGCTTAAGTGTATAAATAGTCGACTTTAGGCAACAGTCGAAGTTCGAGCCTCGGATCATAAATTTTGTCAGTTTCAACAGCTTAGGAATATGAAATTTGGTCTAGGAGGACCTTCACCATTACTTTTAACCCTTTAGTTTTAATTTTGAGTGGTTTGATGGGATAAGTTGGAAAATTTAAGAAGAATGGTTGACTTGAGTCAATATTAGAGATTCAAGTGCTCAGATCCAAAATTCGATGATTCATTGATTTTCGGAGGTGTTTTTTGGTCTAGAATGAGATCTCATTTATTTTCTAGGAATTCTGGAAGTGTTTTGGTCTTTTTGGTGAAATTTAGTTAAAATTGATCCTTATATCGGGTCAAGAAGACATAGGATTCGTATTTTGATGGTTCTATTGAGGCCGAAACGTTGAATTTATTATGGTTGCATATATGATTTATGTGCACGAAATTTCAAAGTCAATTTGGAACATTTTATAATTGTGAAAAGTTATTGTTGTCTGTTGTTCGATCATGAGGTTGGGTTGCGATCGTGGAGCTTTGGTATTTCCTTCACCGAGTTCACAATAATATATTTTCTTGGGTCCCCGATCGTGTCGATTGTTCTGCGATCATGATGAATAATTGAGCCGAAACCAACAACTTAAGGGACAACGATCACGACCGATCCACTACGAACGTGGCGAGACCGGTCCGAGCTGTACTACAGCCGTGGATGAGGAAGGAAGTGCACCTGGATCGATTCTTATACAGAAATTTCACTAAGTTTTCATACTTTCCATGCAAATACACAATTTCTACTCTCTAATTTGGTAAAGACTAAGAGATAAATTAAAAAGATATTAATTAGGTAATAATTCTTAACCCTTTTTCATCAATTTCCACCAATTTTAATATGAATTTACTCTGAAAATTGAAAATTTTTTAGCTAAAAATAGTGGTTCAAATTTACACTTGAAAATCTGAAGAGCTCGGATTTGAATTATGAAATAAATTCGGTTTTGTCTTAAACTTGATATTTGAATTCCCCAAGTAATGAGTAACGTGGTTTTGTAATTAAATTCCGATTTAAACTTTGTGGGCCTAGGGTGGAATTTTGAATAACATTTTAAAATATGGGTATTGATTGTTGTATTTTCTTGTGTATATTTTGTTTGTGACTAGACCCTGCGCATTCGGAGGCGTTGCGAAAGAGAAAGCTCACGAATGGTCTTTGTTGTTCGTTTCTAAGGCAAGTTGAGGTTCTATGATCTTTTTATAAAGTGTTTTTGTACTACTTGTTAGATTACTTTTAATGGGGAGTAATAGATTCATGTGGAGTGTTCTTGTGGGTTAAAGGACGAGACCCATCAAGGTACTAGAGTTAAGCATACTAGGTTTAAAATGAAAAATTACTTGATAGTATGATTTCATAGCTTGTTGTGGTGAATTGTCGCATTGATTTGGCCCGAGATGCTTTGACATAAGCTTAACTAATTGAACGTGAACTTTTATATGGTGATTTAGATATTCTATTGGTGATATTTAGTGAAATTAGATTGATTGTGATTTGATATTATGCTATGATGATGTCTAGAGTGGGCTTGATTGACTTGGATTGCCATGATATTGTGATTACTAGTATTAAGTTATCTATTGATTTATGCCTATTTTTGTTACTACGGTTCGGGCCCGCATAATATTATAAAAAATATTTTTGATCAGGTATCGCTATAATATTAAAAATATATTTTAGATTGGATATCGCATCGATGCAAAATACAAATATTATTCTGGATCGAGTGTCGTATCAGTACAATACTATATATATTATTATAAATCGACTATTACTTTGGCATAGTATTATTATAGATTGGGTACCATGTTGATATGGTGCATATGTCTTGTGATCCCCATATGAGTCCTAACAGTGACAGATATCGGTAGCGGCCGTGTACATTAGTACATATATGCATCTCGACTATTTACGCATTATATTGCATCTATATTCATTTTTGATTTGGTTTTTCTTCTCCATTAATACTTTGGAAACTGATATTTGATGATTATTTGAAATTATTGTTGATACTTGATTTGAGTTGGTACTTGCTGTCATGTTTGAGATTCTTACTTGTGTTGCTGGAGTTGTGAATATCTGTTACTTGTATAGATTTATGTATTTTTGAATTTGTATTATTGGCCGAGCTGTTGTATATAAACGGTGTGCAGGTTGTAGGTATTGAAAGGGTGTTTAGATGTCAGGAGTTTTCGTTATCTCTTCATATTTGGACCTGCAGGGGATGTTGTTGAGTACTGTTGTTTATGTTTTCACTTTTTCCTTTTCTGCACTTTTGTACAGGTGCTATGTCGGACCTGTCTTGATTCTTCCTCCTTCTCATTCGAGTTACATCCCAAGACACTTAGAGAGAGTTGTCATTTACCACAGTCTTCCGATGTCTCTTTATATTTATTTTTATTATTTTTACTTTCTGAAGACTCATTGAGACTTTTATATGTATAAATTCTAAATTTGAGATTGTGTATAGTGGAAACTAGGTTTCCAGTGATATATATGGTTTGCTTTTACCTTATTAAAGTTCTTTATATTATTTTACTTCCTGATTATGATTCTGTTTAGTTGATCATCTTTAGATTGGGATAACCTTTCGTGGTGGTAAAAACAAGGGCCATCACTCTCAGATTTCACTCATGACAAGTTGGTATCAGAGCACTAGATTCACAGGTCCCACTATATATAATCCAAGTTTAGCAGAGACTCGCAGATTAGTGCGGAGACGTCCGTAACTTATCTTCGAGAGGCTACAAAACTCTAGGAAAAATATCCTTTCAATCTTTCAGCCTTGTGTAGCGTGGTTCGTTCCATGTGCTGGGTCTTTGTATTTTTTATTCAACAAATGGTAAGGACCAGGCTAAAACTGATGGAGATAAGCATCATATTCCTGAGTAACTACTAGAGGTAGAGGTAGAGGCAAGTCTAGGCCAGAGGTAGGGTAAGGGGAGATGCCCCAGTTAGAGGTCATGCCAAAGCAACCTTCCCTGAACCTTAGATTGATAGAGATGAACAGTTCCTTATGAGTATATCTCAGCCCCAATATTGCAGGACACACTACTCACTATGTGTTTGAAGTATGGCATAGGGTGCATACTCCATACGGTTTGCAGATCCAAGAAGGGGCAGAGACCTTAGAGCAATAAGTTATTCCGATAGTTCATGACCCAGTGGGCCAGCCACCAGCAATTCCAGTTTAGTTGGGTTAACCACTAAAAGTTGAGATTTCAGTGGGCCAGTAGTTTAGGGGCAGGGGGTTAGCTACCAATTGCACAGAGAGTATATGGTATGCCTATTATAGGGCTTGGGACTGTGGGTGAAATTGCAATAGAGATGTAAGATGACCAATAGCGTAAGTATGAGAGATATTGACCCACCAGAGTTCCAGGGTGAGAATGTTGAGGATCATTTTCAGTTTTTGAACACATGCCATGAGTTTATTTAGATGTTGGGTTAATTAAGACTCACATAGTTGATATACTGTGTTAGAGTTTCATGGACCAGTCAAACAATGGTGGCATGCCCATGTTAAATCTAGGCCAGCTGGGTCCCCTCCCATGACTTGGGGGATCTTTGCTAAATCCTTTATCGACAGACTTGTGCCTCGTAGCGTGACGGATGGACTCAAGTGTCAATTTGATAGTTTATCTCACAAGGGTATATTGGTTGCAAAGTATGAGTTCTATTTTTATGATTTGTCTAGACATGCTTTGGAGATGAGCAGGAGAATATCACCAGATTTATGAGAGGGTTAACTTTTCTTCTTTGTTCTACATCATCCAGGCCTTCCAGTTAGCGGGGGATATCCTTCAGAGTGTTATTGAAGGCTACCATAGGGTTCGAGAAGCTGAGGAGAATGAGCTTGAGGATTAAAGGGGCAAGAGATCCGTCCATTCAGATAGTTTTTGGGTGCTTCATCTGGTGGTAAGGTTCATTCCATCGTAGTAGACATTTCCATCTCCATGGTTCTTTTCAGGAAGCTCTGCATACTTTTAAAACTATCCATATGGTTCATAGTTCATTCAACCTAGGGTAGGGTTTTTATAGGCCCCATCAGAGTTTCCTATCAATGGAGGCCATTCGGATTCTCAAGGTTCCTCACAACAACTTACATCTCCCGGATCTTGCTACAATAATGGGGACCTGAGTCATTTGATGAGAAAGTGTCCCCAAAAATCTCAGTTTGGGGCTCAGCAGGTCTCTCAGGCTTCTCCTATTCTATCTAGGGCACCTGTACCCCAGTCAAGGGAAAAAGAGGTGCACAAATAGGTAAAGATGCACAACCTAGTAGAGGTACACATTGGACTGACATAGGTTTAGGGCGTGCTACAACTAATCCCAGACGTTGGCTCACTAATGTTATGCTTTCCTGAGGAGGCTTGAGTCAAAGTCATCTGATGTAGTGATCATAGATACCGCCCCAGTTTTGCCTTTGAACTATGTCTGTATTATTTGATTTGGGATCTCCTTATTTGTATGTGTCTGCATATTTTGCTGCACATTTTGATATGTTGTTTGATGCTTTGGATATACTCCTTTGAGTGTCTACTCCTGTGGGTGATTTCTTAGTGGTAAATCGGGTGTGCCGATCCCTTTTTTTGTCTTATCGATATATTCGACAATGGTAGACTCAATTGCTAGATATGGTTGATTTTAAAGTTCTTCTGGGTATGGAGCGGATCTCTCCTTATCATGATGTCTTGAATTGTTATGGGAAGAATGTTACTTTCTATATGCTTGGTGTTTCGAGAGAAGAGTGGAAGGGTAGGAATGGTTAGTAGCCTCGAAGGGTCATATTTTTTCTTCAACTGAGAGGGTGGTTGAGAAGGGGTATTTATCTTATTTTGGATTTCATATTGGATATTAGTGTCAATTTACTTCCTTATAGTCTATCCCTATGGTTAGAGAGTTTGTTGATGTATTTCCAAATGAACTTCTCAGTGTTTCTCCAGATAGAGATATCAATTTCAATATTGATTAGAGCCGAGCATTAAGCTCATTTCATCCCTCCTTATTGCATGGATTCAGCTGAGTTGAAAAAGTTGAAAGATCAATTACAGGACTTGCTTATCAAGGGTTTTCATTCATCCTAGTGTGTCACTTTGGGTAAACCTATTCTATTCATAAAGAAGAAGGATGGTTTCATTCGTATGTACATTGATTATAGACAATTGAATAAGGTGACTGTAAAGAACAAGTACCCTTTTCCTCATATTTATGACTTGTTTGATCATCCTTAGATTGTTGCTATCTTTTCTAAGATTAGTTTGAGGCCTGGATACACCTGTTGAGGATTAAGCCTTTAGATATTCCAAAGATAGCCTTTTGGATTGGATATGATCACTATGAGTTCTTGGTGATGTATTCTGCACTTACTAATGCCCAACTATGTTCATGGAGTTGACGAATGACTTGTTCTACTCATATGTTGATTCCTTCATTATTGTGTTCATTGATGCTATCCTGGTATATTCCAAGACCAAGGTGGAGTATGTTCGACATTTGAGGGTTGTGCTTCAGAGGTTTCTTAGCGAGACGTTATATGCTAAGTTCTCTAAGTGTAAGTTTTGGTTGAGTTTTGTTGCATCTTGGGATATGTACTGTCCAAGAATGGTATTATGGTCGAACCAGCCAGACTGCATCTGTGTGAGATTTAGTGAGGTCTACTTCACCAACTGGCATTCACAGCTTTGTGGGTTTAGACGGGTACTATGGGAGGTTTCTGCAAGGTTTATCTTCAATTGCATCTCTATTGACTTCTTTGAATCAGAAGAGCATTATTTTTTAGTGGTTGAATGAGTGCGAGGAGAGCTTTTAAAATCTCAACTCTCTGTTGTCTTCTGCTCCTATTTTTACTTTATCTGTAGAGGGTAAAGACTTCACCATGTATTGCGGTGCTTCTAGAATTGGTTTGGGTGGAGTGTTAATGCATAATGGGAAGATTGTGGACATGCTTCAAGGCGGTTGAAGGTGCAGGAGAAGGATTACCTACTTATCATTTGAGTTGGTCATGGTGGTGTTTGTGTTAAAGTTGTGGAGGAATTATCTCTATGGTATGCATTTTGAGGTAATCACTAATCACATGAGTCTTCAATACATTTTTATCTAGAAGGATCTTAACTTAAATAATGTTGTTAGTTGGAGTTACTAAAGAACTACGACATGATGGTCTTGTATCATCCGAGCAAGGCCAATATGGTGGTAGATATCCTTAATAGGAAGTCCTCAAGTATGGGTAGTTTTGCATCCATTCTGATTAAGAAACAGCCTTTAGCTAGAGATGTTTAGAATCTAGCCAAATAGTTTGGTTAGGTTACAGATTTCTGAGGATAGTAAGGTTCTTGCTTGTTTGGAGGCAAGATCTTCTTTGATGGAGAATATTCATGAGACTCAATATAATGATGCTAGTTTGAGGGATATTCATGATAAAGTGTTGCGAGAAGAGGCCAAGTGGCAATGCTTGATTTGGACGGTGTTTTAAGGATTAGGTGTCGAATTCTTATCCCTAAGCCTTAGATACTTGGTTAGATTGACTTTTGAGGAGGCCTAAATTTCTAGGTATTCCATCCAGGGGAAGTGAAAGTATATGTCGTGGTCTAAGTCAGCGTTACTGGTGTTGCGGCATAAAAAAGACATTGCAGATTTTATTGCTAGGTGCTTGAACTTTTAGCATGTGAAGTTTGAGCACCAGAGGCCAAGAGGTATATCTTAGAGGATACCAATTCTTGAGTGTAATAGGAGAGCATATCCATGGACTTCATAGTTGGTCTACCTAGTACTTAGAGTGGTTTGGACTCTATTTGGATGATTATTGATCGGTTGACCAAATTTGATTATTTCATTCCAGAAGGTGGGTTACAATGTTTGTGAGTTGTATCAAACTTACGTTATTCACATTGTTCGATTGCATGGAGTCCCTAGATCTATTATATCTGATCGAGGTACTCAGTTCACATTGTACTTTTGAAGTATTATGTAGCGAGACATGGGCACTAAATTAACTATGAGCATAACTTTTCATCCCCAAACTGATGTTCAATTTTGGCTCACTATTCAAGTGTTAGAGGATATATTAAAGGCTTATTTCATTGACTTTAGAGGTCGTCAGGACCAATTTCTATCGCTTGCAGAGTTTGCCTATAACAACAATTGTAATTTGAGTATTCAGATGGCTCTCTTTGAGGCATTGTATGGAAGGTGATGTAAATATCCAATTGGGTGGTTTGAGACTTCTAATGATAGACCGTGGGGTAAAAGAATTTTGCGAGAATCGATGGATAAAGTTAGATTGATTTAGGCTAGGCTGCTTATGGATTAGAGTAGGTAGAAGAATTATGCTGATAGGAGAGTTTTGGATTTGGATTTCATGGAAGGTGGTCGACTGTGGTTGAAGGTGTCGCCCGTGAAGGGTGTTATGCAATTTTGAAAAAAAGGGAATCTTAGTCCTATATTCATCGATCTTTTTTCGATTCTTGAGCGTAAGGGGGAGGTGGGTTACAAGTTGGCCTTGCCACCTGGTTTGTCAGCGGTTTATCCATTCTTTCACATTTGATGCTTGGGAAGTATATGCATGATGACTCACATGTTATTTAGTGGGATTCGATAAGTTTGGATCCATACTTGACCTTTTAGGAAGATCCCGTGGCTATATAAATAGGCAGGTTCAACATTTCAGGACTAGAGAGATACTTTATATGAAGATTCGATGGAGGCACCGACTGATCGAGGAGGCTACTTAGGAGATCGATTCTGATATGCTTAGCCGATACCCTCATCTTTTTGATCTTTTAGGTATTTTTTCTTTCTTATGTTTGAGGATGAACATGGTTTTTAGTAGTGGATGATGTAATGACCCTCAAGGTTATTTTTTTATTTTTAATATATTTTTCCATTTTTCCTTTTCTTTAGTTGTATTTTGTCAAACTAAGTTTGGTGTCATGGTTGTTTCGAGAGCAAATAGGAATTTTGGGCAAGTCTTAGAGAATTCTCAATTAAATCTGAAATAGTTGATTTTAATAATCATTCAAACCAGAGCCTTGGATTGGAAATATGTTAGTTCCATCAGCTTTAAAATGTGAAATTTGATCTAGAAGGACCGTCGCCTATGGTTTTAACCCTTTCGTTGTGACTTTGAGTGGTTTGACTAGATAATTTTGAAATTTAAGAAAATTGATTGACTTGCATCAACATTTGAGGGGTAGAGTTCTCAAATATGAAATTCGATGATTTATTTGGTTTCATAAGGTGGTTTCATGCTAGATAAGGTCTTGTTTATTTTCTAGGGATCCCAGAGGCATTTTGGTCTTTTTGATGAAATTTAGTAAAATTGGACCATTAACAAAGTCGAGTCAAAAGAGACCTTAGATTACTTTTTGATAGTTCTGTTGAGTCCGTAAAGTAGACTTAGTATGATTGCATATATGATTTGAATTAATTTCGAGGATCCATACAAAATATTTTATAATTGTGAAAAGTTTTTTTTTGTTGGTGCTGTCACCAGCATACCATCATGATCGTGAGGTTGGGATAAGGTCGCAGAGCTTTGGGATTTGCTTCATCGTGTTTCGCGGTCGTGATGAAAAATTGAGCTGGAGTGGCTAACTTAGGAACCGTGATCACGAATACCATGAGAATATACCGGGTTGTACCACAATTGTGACGTTTCCTCCATAAGCACTGAGAAGGGCAGTACGCCCAGGTCAATTTTTAAACAGAAATTTCACAAAGTGTTCATGCTTTTCATGCAAATACCCGATTTCTAATCCCTAATTGGAAAAATTAAGAGAAATTTTGAAGATATTAATTGGGAAATGATTCTTAGTCCTTTTTCATCAATTTCCACCAACATAACATGGATTTTACTCCAAAATTTGAAGATATTTTATCCAAAGATAATGGTTTAAGCTTAATCTCAAAATTTAATAACCTCGGATTTGGATTACAAAATGAATTGGGTTTCCATAAACTTGATATTTAGATTCCTCAAGTGATGGGTAATGCGTTTTTACAATAAAATTCCGATTTAGGCCTTGTGGGGTCGAGGTAAAATTATAAATAAAGTTTTAAAATATTATAATATCGATATTGATTATTGTAATTTCTTATGTATATTGTGTTTGTGATTAGATTTTGTGCATTTAGAGGTGCTACAGAAGGGAAAAACTCATGAGTGATCTTTGTTCTTTGTTTCCAAGGCAAGTTGAGGTTCTATGGTCTTATTATTGAGTGTTTGTGTGCTAGTTGTTATATTACTTGTGATAGGTACATTGGGGGTGACTCGTGGGTTAAATTATGAGATCCACCCGAGTACTATAGTCAAGCATACCAGATTTAAAATGATAAATTTCTTAGTAATGTGATTCTATGGCTTTTAGTGGTGAATTGTCACATTGAGTTGTCCTGGTTAAATCGGAACTCTTATTGTGATAATTGAGATACTCTATTGGTGATATTTTATATTCAGTATCGTTATCATGATTATGACTTGATTGTGATTGGATATTATCTTGTGATGATGTCTCGAGTGGGTTTGATTGATTTGGATTGCCATGGTATTACAATTAGTGGTATTGATTGATTTTATTAATTTATGACTGTTGTTATTACTATGGACTGGGTGCCGCTCCATTATAATATTATAAAGATTGTTTTGAATCAGGTACTGCACCGGTATAATATTATAAATAATATTCCAGATTGGGTACAACAAAGTACAATATTACAAATATTATTTTGTATTGGGTATCACTCTAACACCATACTATATATATTATTATCAATCGCGTGTCATTGCGGCATAATAATTATTATAGATCAGTTACCATGATGGTACGGAACATGCTCCTTGTGAGCTCTTATGGTTCTAATTGTGATGCATATCGACAACAAGTGTGTATATTAAGGTAGACATGCATCATGACTATTTGCATATTGTATTGCATCTATATTTATTGGTGATTTTGATTTAATTTGTCTTCCTGAATGATACTTTGAAAACTGATATTGGTGATAATTTGGGATTATTGTTGATACCTGATTTGAGTTGGTACTTGCTGTTGTGCTATGAAATTATTACATGTGTTGCTAAATTGTGAATATTTATTACTTGTACAGATTTATGTATATTTTGAATTTTTATTATTGTCTCAACTACTATATAAAAACTATGTGCAGAATGTAGTTATTGGAAGAGTGGTTGGATGTCAAAAGTTTTCATCATCTCTTTATATTAGGACCAACCAAGGACACTGCTAAGTACTTTTGTTTATATACTTACTCTTGTATATTCTATATTTTTATTGTCACGACCTGAAAATCGAGTTATGATGGTGTCTATATCTCACTTATAAATGAGCCTTATCCTGTCCTAGAGTGTTAAGCGGTGGGCCAACACCAAGTGTCGAGAGAAAAAAAAGGAGAGTCGAAGAGAAGAGATAGGAGTAGAACACTGAATTACATAACATAAAATAACTCCCAGAACCTGGTATCGTAGCTGTAGCGCACCTATACACAAAATAGTACAAAAAAAAACCTAAAACGGAAAAAT
>JBDJHY010137161.1:0-13335 GCA_039654485.1 Withania somnifera
ATCCATCGCTGAAAGATCCAACCTAACCACCATGCTGGCCAAGAACTAAACATCTCAACCCAGTGGACTCTTAACAACAGAAGTTGTATCTAGGCTACCCAAGCTCACCACCTTCCTTCTCAAGCCATCGGCAACCACGTTGTCCTTGATCGGATGGTAGAGAATAGTTAAATTATAGTCCATTAGGAGCTGAAACCATCTACACTGCCTCAAGCCAAGCTCCTTTTGACTCAAAAATTATTGCAATTTGCGGTGTTCAATGGATACATCAGTGGAATCCATATAGGTAATGCCTTTAGATCTTAAGAGAGAAAACCACTGTTGCCTACTCCACATCATGGGTGGGATAGTTACGCTCGTTATCCTTCAGCTGCCTCAATGTGTATGTAATGACATGGCCCTACTGCATCAGAACACAACCTAGACCAAAACCTAAAGCATCACATTATACTGCAAATGGATGGCCCTCAATTAGTAGAACAAGAACCAGAGCAAAAGTCAATAACTCCTTCAGCCTCAGAAAGCTAGCCTCACACTCAGCTGATCTCTGTAAGGGTACATCCTTCTTTATCAATCTAGTCAAGGGGGATGCAATCAAAGAGAAACCCTAGAAAAAATAAATATAATACCCTGCAAACCCCAAGAAGATACGAATATCATTGAAGGACGTGGGTCGAGGCCAATCACAAACTATTGCAACCTTAGCCTGATCGACACTGACACCGCACCCAATACCACATGGCCTAAAAAATAGATAGAATCTAGCTAAAACTCACACTTTGATAACTTATCTTAGATTCACTTAGTCCTCAAAGTTTTCAATATAACTCTCAGATACCCCTCATGCTCAACTCAGCTCCGTGAGTAAACTAGTATGTCGTTGATAAACACGATCATGAATGAATCCAAATAAGGTCAAAAAACTCGAGTCATCAAATCCATGAAAGCTGAAGGAGATTAGTCAGCTCAAATAACATCACCAGAAACTCAAAATGCCCATACCTCATCTGAAAAGCTGTCTTCGGGACATCCTCAATCCAAATCCTCAACTGGTGGTAGCCAGACCTCAGATCAATCTTAGAGATGATGTGGCTCCCTAAAGTTAATCAAACAAATCATCAATACGGGGCATAGGATAATTATTTTTAATAATCACCTTGGTCAGCTGCCTATAATCAATACACATCCACAGGAACGCATCTTTTTTCTTAAAAAAAATACCGGGGCACCATGATGATACACTAAGATGAATAAAACCCCTGTCAAGAAAACCTGCAGCTGAACACTCAACTCACAAAGCTTAGCCGGTTCCATACGATATGAAGAAATAAAAATAGGCCTGGTTCCTGACTCAACCTCAATGGAAAAGTCTATATCTTGCTCTGGTGGAAGGCCAGGAAAATTAGGAGAGAAGACATCGACAAACTCGCTAACAACCGGCACAGTCTCAGGGGAAAGGGACTCAGCACTGACATCTCTAATATGGGCAAATTAATCATGAAAACCCCAAGAAATAAGTCTACGGGCTCGACAACAAGAAATGATCCAAATCGACGAATGGCTAGTGGGACTGCGCCATACTACATAGGGCATACCAGGCATAAATAAGGTCAGAGTCTTAGCATAACAATCAGGACCACATGAAAAGAGGACAACTAGTCCATGCCCAAAATCACATCAAAATATAACATAGTCAGCTCAATCAAGTCAACCCACATGTCATGACCCTGAATAGTCACCATACATGACCTATATACTCGATCCACCACTAAGACCGCACCCGCTGGAGTAGATACATTCAAGGGTACAGGCAGCCACTCACTATCCACACCAAACTATGAAAAAAATAAACAAATATGTAGGATAGTGTGGAACCCAAATCAAATATGTCAATGTAGAAAACCCAAGAATAGTGAATGTACCGGTGACAATCTCATCAGCAAACTCATCCTCGGCCTTATCAGGAGTGGAATAGATCTGGCACTGCTCCCCATCCCACTGTGCACCAAATCCCTGCCTCTACCTCTACCTCTGGCCACCCGACCTCCTCCCTTATCTCCCCAAATAGCTGGTGGCCAACCTCTGATGGGTGGCACTGTTTGCAAGGGTTGAACAAGTAGCACTGTAGCCTAAGAGGTCCTACACTGAGGAAATCTTAGGCATAGTGGCCCCAACCCTCGCAATTAAGACACCCATCAGATGGATGATCTCTAGGGATCCTGGGACAATGTCGAGCATAGTGACCCCACTCCCCACACTCATAGAAAACATCCCCAGTCCTGACCTGACCGCAGGACCCATCGGCAATGCCTCGCAAACTTGGAACTGGGCCTATGAAGGGCTGGCTTCTCACCTTGCTATTAAAGGCCTTGTACTATCAACCCAATTGGAACCTTCAGTCAAAACCATGACCCTCTCACCTAGACCCTAAAAACCTACCCTGATGGCGCTGCCTCTTCTCGCTATCCCCTTGGGCTTAGTGAGTCAAAATCTCCATACGAAGACCATGGTCAGAAATATCAAAAAATTACTTTTATTGCAGTAGAAGTAACTTGACATGTCCCTATAAGTCAGGCCTCAATCTATGAGCAAAGCGGCAAATTCATTCCTCCTTAATAGATATCAAGTCCCCGACATGCGTGGACAAATTAATAAACCGTGCATCATTCTCCAGCACCGTCATAGAGCCTGTATCAATCCCTTGAACTGGGCCCGTGATGCCTCAGAGACTCTTTGAGCCATATACTAAGCTAGAAATGCTTCCTTAAACTGACCCAAGTGAGTGGAACTGACCCTAGTGATCTACGATCTCAAAACGTTAGCCACCACTAACTGGCACCATCCTCAAGTAGATAGGATATGAATTCTACCACATGTGAATCCAAAAGCTCTAAATTCTAAAGGTGCTCCTCACAGACGGTAACAAACTCACAAGGGTCCTGCCCCTGCGCTCCCAAAAATATGCAAGGGAAATCCATAGAAAATGGTCCAACATCTTTCGCACCTCGAATGTGGGTATAGCAGGAGAGAGTGATGGTGCAGAAGCAGTGGCAGTAGTTTGAAATGATACAGCTGGTGGTGCTGCTGGTGATTTTGTTGGAGCTACAGAAATTGGGGGAGGTGATGCATCCTGCGCCGCTTCCTGGGAAAAGAACTGTGGCCTGTCTGTCTCTATAATGTCTAACATCTAGAGCATCTTCTATTTCAGGTCTCTGAACAAGGAAGGTGGTGGCTGAACAGGTTGTGATGGTGCCATGAGAGGTTCCTACGGCTGTGAAGTAGCTGGGACAGTAGTGACTAGTGAAGTATCCTCCCCTACCCCCTCCTAACTAACTGGGGAGGGTCTTGATCCATTGAGAATCCTCTGGTACGGACCATCTACGAAGTAATAAAGGAAGGTAAGTTTCCAGAAGAGTACGGATAACAATGCACGATAGGATTTCAAAGAGGGCAGTAGTTCTAAGGCACCTGAAGCCTCCCGAAGAGCAGATGCAGACGTCTATGCACCAATTCGCAAAACTCTACTAGGTACTTGCTTCAATTCCATAGAGACCAGTGAACCTAGGCTCGGATACAACTCTGTCACGACCCAAAATTCACATCATGATGGCATCTACAACCCTCCTATAAATAAGCCTAACCCTAAGCACGAAACTATGCACAATGGGCTATAAACTCTAAAAACATCAAACAAAACAAAAAAGGGCATAAGAAAAACATAAAAAAAACAGAAGCAGAAGGAATACATACATAACCCAAACCCCAAAACCTAGTGTCAATGACATATAGAGTTACTATACAAAATATCCAAAAGACAGAAAATACAAGGTAACTCCTACAAAAGTAATACAGCACAGGGCCTGCTATAGGAAAAATAAAGCAAGTTGAACCCAAGGAAACAACAGTCAGCTCGTACGGTAAAGCTAACTATATTCTCCGCGACTAGTTATATCTACTTTGCATGATCACGGTGTCTCTGATTACCCCTTCTGGTATCTTCACCATGAAAAAGGTACAGAAGTGCAGTATGAGTACCAAACAAGGTACCCAATAGGCATCATCAGTCGACTGGGCTAAAATAAAATGCGAGTAATAAAGGCGAGGAAGTAAAACAGGTCAATACTAGGAGGAAATTGCTAAAACTAATAGATACGAAGAAAGGTAAGATATCGAAAGTGTAAGTATATATCTACAGAAACTAAACATGGTGAACACAATCCACAGTGACCAGTACCAAAAAACCCAAAGATGAAATTAGGAAATGTACATTTGCTCCAACTAATCCAAACCCCACTAGCCATAACGTTATATATGCATGTACCACGAATAAAGGATCAAAAGTAGGATATAACTAAGTAAGGAATGGAAAGTAAACACACAAAACCTACCTAGAATCCTATACCATCGGTAAGTACAAACAGCATAACAAAACCAACTATTACTCCCTCTTAAGCTTGGTGAGCACATACAATACGAATGAGATACACGGGGGTGCAGGAAAGTAAAAGTAAAGAAGAATCATGTATTGAAAACACCATCCTCTAGATAAGTTCCAATACTAGGCCTCACCCAAATAGTACCAAATCTCAAGACCTCGCCCCCTATCAGTACTAATAACAAGGGTCTCTCCCTCATAGTGCCAAATCTCAATTTCACGCCCCCTATCAATTTAAATAACTAGGGCCTTGCCCTAACAATGCCAAATCTTAGGGCCTCTCCCCCTATTAGTACCAATAACCAAGTCCTCTTCCTAATAGTTCCAAAATACGAGGCTTCGCCCTTATCACTACCAAATTATAATACAGCAACGACAATAATAATAATAGTGAAAATAAAAAGTAACTAGAATCTAGGATTCGAAAAAGGCCACTAGCTAAGATCTCATCTCACCACACTTGTCGCGCAACAACTAAAATAATTCCTCAAGTCTATGGCCTCCACATGGTGGGGCCAGGACACTAGCATACAACCCTTCACTGTCTATGCCCTCTCACAGGCCCCCAAAATCTAAAAAGATATAAGTTAAAATCCACGATCAACCTAAAATCCCACCCCACATTACTGTCCATATCAAAAGCACAAATAATAACCTTGTATAAAATGCACATAAATAAACCTAGTCATTGTGGGCACCGGTGAAAATTCCTGAAATGCGTGCATCATTGGCCCGAAGCTTTAATACATCTAAAATCACCCAAAACTATACAATTATGAATCCAAGGATCAAAACAAGAAGAATGATACCCATATTTCATTTAGCAATCTGAGTCAGAAACCGGGCCCCAACACAGGCTCGAGGCCCCCAGCTTGAAAAATTAAACTAAAAATACCAGCATGAATGGATCGGCTCCAAGAACACGTGGTTTGGTTTTGAGCCTATACGGACCACCGAAAGGTCCCCAAAACTACCCCAAAGCAGTATGATCAAGAGTGCAAAATATTGCAAATCAGAACAATGTGTCGCCTAAACACAGAGCATTAACCAGCCAAAATATAAGAATGAACAATAACCTAACTAAAAATAAGGGAAAATAGCTATCAATTTAATTAAGGTTTAAAATGGTGAAACCTCCATATCTGTGGAAACTTAGAAAGAGAAAATACTTATAAATGAGAGAGAGGGCGAGGGTGAGCATGGGGGAGGACTCCCCTTCAATCTAGTTGAATTTTGGACTCAAACTTCAGCTTGGACGGAGGAGAAACTATGAAGGAAAATAAAGAAATGATTTGATTTTTCGAGGAACCAGCATATATACTGCAAGGCCTTTGTTCATCATGATCACGTGGGTAAGGGATTGAGATCATGATAATATGGGATGTTAGGCATTGCGATGCTTGATTAGAGATCGCATAGTGTAAGGGATACAACTTTATCATGATCGGGTGAAAAGAGGATGCTATCGAGTAGAATAGTGAGAGTAAAGCATCATTATCATATAAGAAAATTCCATGATCGCAAAAATGAAATCCCTCTGCACCAGATAAAGTTTTGACAGCAGAGATCTGCATTAAGGAAATGGCCCGTAACACCACCCGAAATGCTTTCGGGTCTAAATTACATAAAATAATTATGTACGCATACCTAAAATGACACTCTGGACTAAACAGCATAGACAAAATCAAGATACAAGGATGTTTTAAGAGAATGTTGACCAAGGCAACACCTTAGGCCAAAATTCACAACTTTCACTCAGAACATCAAAAATGCAAAGGGAAGCCCTAGGAAATGAACCACTGACTCAAGTAGCACAAACTTAACATTCTGAAGATTATGGTATCATCATAATTCCAATACGACACTACGATCACTGAAGTACCACCCAGGTTCCAAAATGAGTTTTTGCTGGGCTGAATTTTCATCAAACAACCCAAACTCAAAATGAAATACCTGAGACGTGAACGTAAGGTTCACCTTGACCAAAGTCAGAATTTTAGAGCTAACAGAATCATTGAAATTTGATTTTGAGCATGTTTACTATAGTTTCACTCTCGAGTTCCACTATTTAGATATTGAAACTTCAAAATAGAAAACCTAAGATAATGGGAAAATGAGTCACTGGGGCACCGAGCTACCGATTTCAGCAGATATAAATGACTTGGAGAAAATACCAAATATCTATAAGCACAGAAAAAGATAAAAATCAATAAAATAACCAAATGGGTCATTACTCTATTTCAGGCTATGGTAGATCATACTACTCCATGAAGGCCCTCTATCACGAGTTGTGTCCATACAACAAGAAGAGGTAGAGGCATCAGGGTGGTTATAATGGGTTTTTTTTTGGGGGCCTTTGTGAGCCACAGTATGTTCAGGGCCAGTCTAGCAGGCCGTTCAAGGATTCACTACAGGTTTTAGTGTCGCCTCACCAGATTTTTTGTGCACTATCTCTAGTACAGTTTTCTTATGGTTCTGGATTCCCTCATTATGGTAGTTAGACGGGTTCTAGTAGAGGTTCTCTTAGAGTGGACATCAGAGCCATGTTTTGGGTATGGCATTGTGGGTTAGCTTTCTAGAGCATGCCCCCAAATGGGTATTATTCATCCTGATTCCTAGCAGGTTCATCCTTTGAGATTAGTGCTGCCACCAGCTAAAGGTGGGGCACTGGTTGGTTCCCGTGGTGGTAGCTAGCATGGTAGAGTTAGTGGTCATAGTGATGTTCGTCTTGGGGGTGATCATCAGTTTTATGCTTTGCCAGCTAGACCAGAGGCAGAATCCTCAGGTACGATGACTATAAGTATGATTTATGTGTGTTCTAGACCCGCATCTACTTTGTTTGACCCTGGATCCACTCATTCTTATGTGTCTACTTATATTGCACCTATTTTGGGTTTACTAGTGAGATGTTATCAGTATCTATGCGTGTTTCTACCCCTGTAGGGGATTCTTTAGTAGTAGATTAGGTTATCAGATTATGTATGATTTCTATGAGTGAGCTGGATACTTGGGCTAATTTTATATTATTAGATATGTTAGATTTTTATATTATATTAGGCATGGATTGGTTGTCCCCTCATCATGTGGTTTTGTACTGTTATTCCAAGATCGTTACCTTAGCCTTGAATGGAGCATCTCAGGTTACATGATAGGATTTTAGTAACTGCGCATTGCCAGGGATCATCTCTTGCCTTTAGGCTAAGAGGTTAGTAGGAAGAGGATGTTTGTCTTACTGAGCATACAGTCGTGATGTTCGTGCTGACACTCCTACTCAAGAGTTTGTTCCTATGGTTTTTGAGTTTATTGATGTATTTCTGACCGACCTGCCAAGACTACCACCCGAGAGGGATATTGATTTTTCTATTGACGTAGAGACAGGCACCATGATCATATCTATTTCTCCTTATCATATAGCTCCTGCAGAGTTAAAAGTGTTGAAGGTTCAACTCCAAGACTTGTTAGATAAGGGATTTATTCATTCTAGTATGTCCTATGGAGTGCGCCGGTCTTGTTTGTCAAAAATAAGGATGTTACTATATGGATATGTATTGATTACCACCAGTTGAACAAAGTTACAGTTAAGAATAGATATACTATACCAAGATCAATGACTTATTTGATCAGCTTTAGGGTGCAAAAGTGTTCTTTAAGATAGACTAGAGGTCAGATTACCATCAGTTAAGGATTCAAATAGAGGATATTTCAAAGAAAATATTTAAGACCCGGTAGGGCCATTATGAGTTCCTGGTTATGTCTTAAATTTTGACTAATACCCCGGCAGCTTTTATATACTTGTGCATAGGGTGCTTAAGACCTACTTGGACTCAATTGTGATTGTATTCACTGATGATATCTTGGTGTATGAGTGGAGTAAATATGATCATGAGTAGCACTTGAGGGGTGATACTTTTG
Organism: Withania somnifera; assembly: GCA_039654485.1. Classification (NCBI taxonomy): domain Eukaryota; kingdom Viridiplantae; phylum Streptophyta; class Magnoliopsida; order Solanales; family Solanaceae; genus Withania; species Withania somnifera. The sequence goes on from JBDJHY010137161.1 coordinate 8,348, forward strand.
ACACTGCTTTATACCAAGTTTTCAAAGTGTGAGTTTTGGTTAGATTTTGTTGCATTCTTAGGAAATGTAGTATCTAAGGACGGATTAAAGTTTATCCCACAAAGATTCAAGTAGTGTGATTGGCCGAGACCAACATCTCCTACTAAGATTCAAAGCTTTATTAGGTTACAAGGTTACCACCGATATTTTGTTGAGGGTTTTTCATCAATTGTAGCATATTTTACTAAGTTGACTAGGAAGGACGTGGCCTCTCAGTGGTCTGAGAATTGTGAGTGGAGCTTTTCAAGGATCAAGGAGTTGTTGACTTCAGTGCCAATTTTGATCTTGCCAGTTAAGGATCAGGTTTCTCCATGTATTATAACACTTCTGGTGTTGATTTTAGTTGTTTTATGATGCAGCAGGGTCAATTTACCACTTATGTACTGAGGAAACTAAAAGTTCACAAGCGTAACTACCACACTTATGACTTGGAGCTGATGGCTATATTGTTCGCACTCAAGATTTGGAGGCATTACTTGAATGAGATCCAGTGTGAGATTTTTACTGACCATCATAGTCTTCACTATATTATGAGCCAACAGGAGCAAAATTCCTGTCAGAAGAGATGGAGTGAGTTACTAAAAGATTATCATATTACTATCCTCTACCATCCGAGTAAGGCAATAATAGTGCCTGAAGCCTTGAGATGGAAAGATGTCAATATTGGTAGCCTTAGCAGTTTTAGAGAGGTCGTTGGCATTAGTTGTTCATCCTTTGGCTAGTTATTTGATTAAATTGGATTTTCCCAACCACGGGAGAGTTATGTCTTGTGTTGAGGCTAAATCTTTATTATCAGATCAAATTTTCCATCGATATTTTGAGGATCGGTACTTGGTTTCTCTTCGGGACTAGGTGTTAGTTAGAGAGGCTGACAGGGATTCTATTTATTTAGATGGGGTTCTTTAGTATGATGGTCGCATGTGTATGCCACAGGTTGGCAAGTTGGTTCAGATGATTTTGTGAGAGGCTCATAGGTCCAGTTATTCGATTTATCCTAGTGCACCTAAGATGTACCATGAATTTTTTCTATTGTATTAGTGGAGAGGAATGAAGATGGATGTCGCAGAGTATACGTCCTGGTGTGTGAGCTTCCAGCACATCAAGTATGAGTATCGACGGCTGGGTGGTTTGATGTAGAAACTCCTTATTCCGTCCTGGAAATTGAAACATATGACTATGGACTTCATGGGTTTAAGGCCAGAGTTCAGACTTTAGATTTGTTGCTTGATTTTCTTCATCGGATTTGGTTAGGTCAGGATAGGCCATATACAGCACAAAGTAGGCAGAAGAGCTACGCATATCATATACTTCGTTCCTTAGAGTTTTGAGTTGGTGAAAGAGTCTTCTTGAGAGTGTCTCCTATACACGATGTGATGAGGTTCGCCAGGCGGGGAGTGCTTAGTCCTATGTATATGGGGACATTCGAGATTTTTGAGAGAGTTGGTAATTTTTCCTGCCATTTTACTATACCTCCTATGTTTTCATCCATCCATCTAGTATTCCATGTTTTGATGTTGTGGTGGTACATTCTGAATGAGTCTTATATTATCCGAGAGCATTCAATGTAGTTTAATGATAATCTGTCCTTTAGTGAGGAACCGGTAGCAATTTTTGTAAACGATATTAGGAAACTGAGGAATTGGGAGATTTCAATGGTTAGGGTGTAGTGGAGGCACCGTCCGGTCGAGAAGGCTACTAGAGAGATTTAAAGTGAGATAGGGAAGCAATACCCACAGTTGTTCGAGTTATCAGGTACCTTTTCTCTCTCCTTATTTTCTTCTTTAGCTTGACTTTCGAGGAGGAATGTCCTTTAGTAATGGTGTTGTAATAACTCTCATGGCGATTTAACATAATTAGCAACGTTTTGTTTCTAGATCTCTCCAATAGATGCCCTGGGTCATTTATGACTTGCTGGGACCGATATTTCGATTTCCCTAGCGGCTCAGTTGAGATTTATCTCACTTTGACTATTTTAGAGCCTAAAACTAGGTGCTTATTGACTTTACTCAACTTTCCTTCAAGACGATCTCGAATTCAAATTCTAACAGTTCCCTTAGCTATGGAATGTCGAATAAAGTCTAGAAGGACCTTAAGTTCATGATTTGGGGTTTTCATTTTGATTTTATGCTAAATTGGGTTTTTTCAGTTCATTTAAGGCTTAATTTGAAGCATAGGTTGTCATTATTCTTTGGAGTGTCGAAATGAATTTCTGATGCTTCCATCAAATCTAGAATGGTGAATTTAGTCAAGTAAGAGTGTCGGCTTGTTTCTTGGAGTGCCTAGTGTCATTTTGAGTACCTTAATAGATTAGTGTGAATTTAGTATTTGTTGGTTTAGGGGTCTTTTTTGCTCAAATGACTTCCAACACCCTTTTTGTCGATTTCGTTTAGACCGAAATATGTTTTCCATGCAAGATACATATTTGGTTATACAAAATTAGACCCCATTTCATTTCTCAGCCGCTTTTTGAAATTCTAAAAATAGTTAGTTTATTGGTGCTGGTGCAAACAGATTTATCCATCATTTTACTAATTTATCGGTGACCAATAAATCGGTCAATTTACCATTAATTCGGCGGGTGCCTTCCAGTGTTCAGAGAATATCAATTTATCACAAAAATTTTGATAAATCGATACCGGCATTTAGCATTCAATATTCATGGAATGAATTTATTGGAATTTTGTCTGATAAATCGTCATCTCCATGTTTTCCAGTGTGCAAGAGAAAGCCGATTTATTAGCACAAGTAGCCTATAATTCGGTCATAGAGACATTATTTAGTCAGTTCCTATCCCTTTTTTATCATTATTTCATAAGTTTTCTCTTTGGTTTCTCCTCTTTAATTGGTGTGATTTCTCCTAGAAACAACCCCAAACTTTGTATAAAGGTTGTTGAAGACTCCCCATGTCTTCCTCACTCTTGATAAGTAATTTTCTCCGCTAAACTCCCTCAAAAATAAAGTCTTTCCTCCATTAATTTTCTTGTTGTGAAATCATGAATTCTTCGAGTTTCTTGGAAATTATTGGGTAAATCCTTGTTATTAGGGTTTATATTACTCTGTAGTAATCGTTGCTCTTTCAAATTTCATTGTTTAATTTGCTAAAGATTGAATCTTTAACCACTTTTTGATCAATTTTCTCTTGGTTGTTTCATATCTTTTTGTTGCCCGAATAGTGCTCAATTTTGGAGCACATGTTCCTAGTGTAGCTAGTAACCTGGTGGCAAATTTTATTTTCAATTCCAAAGAGTGGGGCCTGCAGGCCCATTTTAGGCCCGATGTTTGTTCCAGTATGGAACTTAGTAAAAATTATATTTTTAGACTCATATTGATCCCTAAATTATTAAATCACAAGTTTCATAGTCATTGGGACCATCTAATATCAGGCGGAGTAACATTTGGATTTGCACCGCATCATTCGTCGGATAATAAGTAGGCTCCAAAGGGCTATCTCTAGGTGTATAGCTTTGATAATGGTACTATCTGTGTATGGGTTTCTCGGTTGTTACCGATTACTTGGACAGCTTCTTCGTATTGTTCCCCATTAGTTCTCTATGTCGACGTTAGGTTAAATACGACGCCCGTGACTTAGAATTAGCTTTGTCATGGCTTTAAAGTGACTCTAGAAGTAGTAGAAGGCTGATGTATTGGGTTGGTTTTGGGTTTCTCTCTTGGGTTTGGGTTGTTGTATTCTGCTTCTAGATGTATTTAGTTGCATCTGTGCAGGCATTAGTTGGCTATAAATATAAATATATTAATGTGATGTGCATCCATTCTATGAAAGGTTGAGCCACAGGCTCCATTTTGAGAGTGCATTGGGCCTAGGGTTTGTATCATGACTTGATGTTGATACTGTAGAGGCTGGATACTGATAATGAGGCTAATAATGGAGAATGCTATGATAAATGATAACTTGGGATATTCTGATAATAATATAAGTTAAAGCATCTTTTGACGTTTTAGACTCGGTAGTGTATCGATCACTTGGTATTAATATTTTCACTCATTTTAGTCAAGGCTTCACACCCTAGCACCAAGAAATATCACTTGACTAATTAATACTGGACTTGAGTCCAACTATGATTAGTAGTGAGTACAAGTGCTGGAACTTGAGTCCATCGTCGTATGGCTATGAGTATAGATTTGTGATACTTATCACACCTATTGGCTTGGGGAATTTAATGATACTTGTTCCCTTAAGGATGTTGGTGATACCACTATATTGAGGCATTGCACACCATGAATTTCTGAGTACAACTTGATGATACTATTTTTATGAGGCATCGGATGCTAGACTGTGAGACCCTTAAGGCTCATTGACTTGGGATGTGAGAATATGATGATGTTAGAGATTGTATGTAGTAGGTATAACTCCATGGACCTTGTCTCTGGGATACGAAGACTGTAGGAGGCATAGGATGGAGCAAGGATATACGTAAATTTGGAATAGCCTTCCATAGATCCTGTCTGTTAGGCCTACGGGTACTGTAGGAGGACGTACACATGACTTGTTACTTCATGGTGTATATTTAGTTTTCTATACTTGTTTTGTTCAGTGTACCCATTGTACTATGTGGATGACTATGGGTGAGAATGTTTTTTAGGTATAAATTTTACCTTCTATATTTGCTACTTAATTATCATTATCATTTATATGTGATAGTGTCTTGTTATGTGGGGATTTTGTGCAAGGTACCGTTTGATTATTCTTTCCTACCTTACTTTGAGTTTACTGGTATACCATTAATGGTTTCTCCTTGACTACTTATTGTTGCATCCAAACGCACACGTAAGTGTACACAATCGTACAAGTAATATAGTGGCTTTTGCGAGCCAAATTGTCGAACCCACAACCCACAGGGACTTATATTATTAATTGGTTTAACAATGGGTTGAATAGTGATTTCTGGTTACGGTGCAGTTGACGAATGTAGAAGGTTGTATTTAATTAT
>JBDJHY010137171.1:0-19039 GCA_039654485.1 Withania somnifera
TTGAAGGAGTCCTATTCTACAGACTCTGATTTCCAAGAAATTCTTGAAAAACTCAATCAAGTCTACCTGGTTGGTAGATTTTTGTTGGTGGATGACTTTCATTTCAAAAATGGTAAAGTATGTGTTCCCATGAGTTCATGGAGAGAGTTACAAATCAAGGAACCATATTGTGGTGGAATAATGATACGGCACTTTAGGGTGAAAAAGACTCTTGGTCTCCTCATGGAGCAATTTTATTGGCCCAGATGAGAGGTGATGTGGAGAAGATCATTGCACAATGCATTGTGTGCAAACAAGCCAAGTCCAAGGTCCTTGCTCAACGTATATACCTTCCTCTTCCCATCAATAATGGTCCATGGTTGGATATTTCTATGGATTTTGTGTATTGGGATTCCTAGGACTAGGAGTAGGCATGATAGCATCTTTTTGGTTATAGATAGATTTTCTAAAATGGCGTTCCATATCACAAATGTGATGATGCATCTCATGTTGCTTCTTTGTTTATTCTACATGTTCTTAGATTGCATGGGGTCCCTCAAACTATCATTAGTGATAGTGATCCAAATTTCATTAGTCATTTTATCAAGACCCTTTGGGCCTTGCTTGGCACCAAACTTTATTTTCTATTTCTTGTCATCCCTAAATTGGATGGGAAAACCGAAGTGGTCAATAGGACTCTTGGTAGCATGCCTAGATGTTTTGTGAAAAACACCCCAACTTCTGGGGAAGACCAGTTACCTTTATTGGAATTTTCTTATAATCGGTCCACGCACACATCTATGGGCATGACTCCTTTTAAAGTGTGCTATAGTTTTAATCCTTCGATTCCACTATTACTAAATCCATTGTCAAGTTATGTTTTTGTGAGTTTAAATGCCAAAGAACGAGCCAATGAAATGATGAAGATTCATGCAAAGGCCAAAGAAGCCTTAGAAAAGAATACCTCCAAGGTAGCTCTTAAATAAAACCAAAAGAGAAAAAGGTGATTTTTGAACCTAATGGTTTGGTACGGGTGCATTTTAGAAAAGAAAGATTTCCACAAGTGCACAAGGTAAAGTTGAGCATAAGGGGTGATGGTTCATTCAAAATCATTTAACGAATTAATGACAACGCCTACAAAATTGAATTTCCTGTTGAGTACAATGTCCATAATGTGCTCAATGTTTGTGATTTGTCTCCTTGTTTTGTAGGTGAAGACGACGCTGAGGCTTTGGGTTTGTCGACAAATTCTCTCCAACAAGGTGGAGGTGATATGATATTGGGAAGAACTGCACATCTAGGTCATTCACTAGGAGCCAAGCTAGAGATCTTCAACAACTTCAAGCATTAATTAAGAATAAGGAATCTGTGGAAGCCATTAAGGAACCATACAACTTAATCTATAACATTTGGAAGGTTGAAGAAGACATGGAAGAGATTAGGAAGACTTTGGGGACTTAATTTGCAAGTCCCAAAAGTATGAGGACTTATTTGTCACTTTAGATCACTTTGGGCTTAAGTGTAATTAGAGAAACTTGAACCGCTATATATAGTGGTTACTTTCAATTAGTTAGTTTATGTTGGATTGTTAATCAAATTTTTAGATTTTCTCTTTGTTGATTGTAATAGCTAGTTTCCTATTTTCAATCGTTCAATAAAATTACACTAGTTCACGTCTATCATATCGAGTGTTTAAGGTGGGTGAATCTGTAATTTTTTAAGAGTGATTTATCTTGAGTCGATTAATATAGCCTCCATTTATAGGTGTATCAAGTGAAGTTCGTGACTATCGGTTCAAAATTCAATTATGACAAGATTTTGTATTGAATTCCATATATCACTTAATTTCCGTTCTTTAATTTTATCCTTCTTCATCTTTGAGTTTTGATTCATTTTTTGTATTATATCATATGATGCCTAATGGGTACCCATGTTTTAGTACTCATACTGCACTTCTACATTGTTTTCTTAGTGTGGATACCGGTGTCGTTCATCAAAGACGACGAGATAGTACTGAGTAGATTGATGTCCTATACAAACTGCGATGAGCTTTGGTGTTCAACCTGATCATTTCTTCCAGTTGTTGTACTACTTCATTATTTTAATTCATGGCTGGCCTTGTATAGTAATACTTTTAAAATAGCTTTTATATTTATGTATTTCTTTTGGATACTCCTGTTTGTAGCTCCATATGCCATTGGCACCAGCGTTTGGGATGGGTTTGTATACATACCTCCTTTTATTTTTGGTGTATTTCTATTATTTTACTTTCTGTTGGTAAATGTGATTGTTTATGTCCCATTACGTGTTTCTCTGGGATGTAGGGATAGACTTATTTATGGTCGGGTTATAGACGCCATCATCACCCGGATTTGGATCGTGACATTTTACCATAGCCCATTCCTTTTAGAGCCATATCCACGAATTGAATATTCAGTTGCATCAGATTTACCCTTCTTTCCGCGGGTAAATTCCTGTATTAGGGATTAAGATGAGTGACGATAGACTCCCTTTACGAGCCTAAGCACAACTTGTTCGAATTACTCACGAATTATGAGTTGACTCTATTAGGAAGGCCTACATGTCATATAGGACCAGGGTGTATTTTAGATACTCATGTATTATTAATTGTGGTTTTGTTTCTGATCATATTACCTACCTGGTGAGATGCCTATTGAGGTGGTATTGATACTTCTTTATGATGATAGTCCATGGGACTTGGTACTGATATTTCATTGTAAGTTTTTAAAATATTATTATTGTTGGCTCATTTGTGTAGTTTGTTTATTTATTGATGTCTCCTTATGCCATGAATCATTCATTTAAACTATTGGTTATGATTTTTTTTCACCTTGGTGTTATAGGAGGATTTTTGTCCGGACTTCCATGTAGTGATGCTCTTCGCCACTTGTTTTGGGGCTGCTAGGGATACTTGTTGAGTACACATTATTTATTTTTGATACTCACTCCCTTTCTTTTCTACATATGTGTAGGTTCTAAACCCAGAGCATGTTGATTTGCTTTTCCACTGTATCATAGTCAGAGATGTATTTTTGAGAGTCGCATATGTAGTTTGCAGTCAAACAGACACCGTGGTATTTTAATATCTTACGTCTTAACTTTTATTTTATTGAGGTTTGGAGACATTGAGACCATTTTGTATCAAACTTGTATTTTTTAGAGTCTTTTACAATGTGACTCCTAGTCTTAAGAATTTACTAGTTTGATTTTATTTTATACCTTATTTTCTTCTTGCTAATTAATTATTTCTATATTTACCCTTGTTATATGTTGTGAGGCTTATTTGTTATTGTGGGTTCGTAAATGTGTCATCATGACCGTAGTTTGGGTCGTGGCATATGATAAGATGGTTTAAATGCCATCACGACTATTAGATATTTTGGTCGTGACAATAACACATGATATAATTTATGGAATAATTGATAGAATGTCCACAGAGTTTTTTAATGGTGGTATTAATTTATTCCAAATTTCAACTTATTGATATAAATCCTATGAATATTCTATGTTACTAAAGTCCAAATATTTAATTAAGAAGAAATATTTTTATTTTTATTTTTCCTTCACAAATAGATCTACAGAAGCTATAAAAACTAGAGGTAATTTTTATCTCATTGAGACCTAATTTTCATAGAACCTGGTGAAATCTTGAGCTTACTAGAGTAAATAAGGCAATAACTCTGAAACCTGGTAGAAGAAATTTTTATTTAATTAAAGGAAGATGTATTGTCTGAAATAAAAGTCTTACAAACAAGCACGATTTGAAGAATTAAATAAATTTGTATGGTGATTTATCTTGGATCTTTGGTGATGGTGATACATGTTATATCCTTGGACTTTGATTTAACTCGTAGATGATGTTCTGGACATACCATAAATCTCAGATCGAGGATATTCTTGATGTCTCCTTACTTTGGAACTCTTATCAAGGAAAAGGTTGATTATCACTGCAAGTGTCTTTCTCGATGCAAAAGATGGAGAAGAGGAATGAGATGCGGTGGTGGATGGTCTAGTTTCCCAAATGGAACCCTGAAGATTCTTCTAGTTTTTTTTTTTTAAAAAAAAATTTAAAAAACTTTATCCCATAAATGAGCCTTTCCTACATAAACTTTTAAAATTATAAATCGTAGAAAATAATATAAAAAAGCCACCTTTTAGCCACGATTATATCGTGGCTTAATGAAAAAAACAAGTGCTAAAAAGTCCGCATATATACACAAATTGCATTTATATATGTATGTCGACTTACATTTTTTATATTTCAAATATAAATATGTATACAAATATAAATATATCAGTGATTTGTATTTAAAAATATAAATGTATTAGTGATAGTAGAATAACCTTTTCAACCTCAAAAATATAGTTGATACATATATGAATAAGAACATATCAGTTTGTCTTATCCTCTAATTTCTCCATAGTGTTTATTTTGATTAATGCATTTATATCTGTGATTTCATATAAACATATTTGGTCAACAAATAGTACAAGAAGGAAGACATACAAACATGAAATGGATTAAATCTAGTGTTCCTTGTCAAAAAAAAATATGATAGTATCTTAAATTCTAAGCAATGTGACACTGTAACAATGGGATGCATCAAGGTCAAACATGTTCACCTAATTCTAAAATAATTAACTCGATCAAGTAGAGAACCAATGGAACAATGTCATGCTTCAAAATTGGATTGGAAAACCAAGTATCTGATAGAGTATACAGTTATATATACACAGCAAAACATGATAACGGATTCTATACTTATATATCAACATGGAAACATAATATTATAAATGAGAATAAAAATGCTACTTACTTGTTGAAGCATTCACAAAATTGATTTATCTTTTTTCTTGCCACCGAATCCAGGACTATCTACAACCTTCAATACTTTCCTAACTAATGTTCATCAACCAATACTTTTGTGGGCAAGTAGAAATTATCTGGAAATACTATTTGTTTTCTTTATCTCAATTTTGTAAAGGCCTTTCCCTTTTGTATTGATAATCTTCAACTAAAAGCTGAAGTTACAAAGTTCATTTTACCACCATTAAAGTCACAAATCTTCAACAATTAAAATCATAACTCCTAAAACATTTCTTCCCACTTAAATCCGATACTAAGTCAAAAATGCTTTTTTGTCTTTTATGACCATTGTTTAATAAGCGATAGATTATTGTTTTAATATATGTTATTAATAGGAAAGGTTACCTTATTCCCATAAAAAAAAAAAACAGTGTAACACCCTTATTCTAAAGCACTACTTTTTCATCTCAACTTGGTTAACTAATCAGGCATAGTTAGGACCACTAATTTATTAACTGAAATTTACAATTATAACATTAATTGACAAATGAATGAATTAATAGATCATAATAAAATATAAATTATTCCACTAAAAATATGTAATTGCACCCCTCTATTTAAATTTGAAGTCCACCATTACAGCTTATTTAACTCCGCATGTTAGAATTACCGACACCATTCAATTAAAAGAATCTGAAAAATTTAATAAATTGATAAGTTTAATCCTTCATTATTATACTAAAATTATTTCACACGATGGATCTAAAACTCACCTGCAGGTTTTTGCACATGAAAACTTATAAGTAATCATAAAGGGTGTCATCTATCTCAAAATATGATACATGGTTCTATCAACTAATTATTATTTCACTAATGTGATTTGTTATTATCCAATCTCTCAGGAATATATATTAATTCACAGTACAATCTAACCTTTTAATAGATTGAAATAATAAAATAAACTAAATAGATAATAATAATTATATCAACATTAAGGGTATATGTACGTGTAATAGACTAGATAATTTATTTATTAATATTTAGAAAATAAATGAATATATGTACTTGTTCCGTTCAATACATACGAAATATACTAGCACAAGAAGTTGAAATATTATCACTTCTATAATTAAGATGAATTATATTTAATCTTGTACTACAATCTAATAACGCTCAAATCACACCTCCTAACGGAGTATAAATGATAGTTGTTCAAATATAGAACCCAACATGATTGGGGTCAATCCCATAGGAAATATAGTTTTAAGTTCAGGCTTTATGATAATATTTAATTACGTAGTAAATTAATTTTAAACAATATAAAAGTAAAAAGGATGTTGATTTGCTAAAAAGTTAATCTTAACAATCAAATTGTAATGTCAAATGTTTCTTGTAAGTGGATTATAAGTAATGAGAAAATCTAGGATAATGTTCGCCAGTGTTCTAAAAAATCTTTGGATTATAAATATTAATGGTCTTACAATATTTCCCAAGTGCAGAGTTATTTATAATAATGATGCTATTTATCTATGTGTTTTCAACATACAATCCTAGATAAATCTCTTTTACACCTTTCCAGACTGTAAAAGAGTGCAACATTGCTATCATAATAACTCAAGTTAATTATTCTTGTTAGAAAAAATAATCATTAGACAAAGGTTAACGCCCCGAATTTCTTAGTATAATCTTATCTCTTAGTTTTAACCACATGGTTAGTACGAGGTAAACCTAGTTATGTTCTAGTATTTGAAACCACTAAAAATCCATTAAATTGTAGAGATTATGTGTCCATATACTTAGTCAAAAGAAAGAACAAAATTTGAATTATAACCTTAGTTTTGTTTGACCCATGGATCCCACAACCCTAGAGTTGAGGTTTAGTTACTCATAGTTGTTGAAATGCAATAGTAAGAAGAAAACATAATAAGCATCGTACCAAGAAAATAGTCTTCAAAGTGATTGTAATTAATAATCAATGATCACAAACTCTCACATTTGTGTTTTTTGTAAAAAAGAGAATTATCTGAACAATAGTATGAACTCCCTGAACAATAGTATGAACTCCCTTGGTAAAATTTGGTTATGAAAAATTATGTAAAACAATATTTCTTCAAAATAACATAATATAGCTATTTATAGTGCATCGTACAAGTGTAATATTCAAAACATGAAACTAAATATTATTTAGGTTTGGGTGGAACTTTGGGGGAATCGTCTGGCACTAGACGAGCTGTCTCATCTTCCATCTGTCTTCTCTCATAAGTAGTTCACTTTGTCTCAGACAGGACCTAATTGGGAGAACCATCAAAGGTTGGACGGTTCATCCAATTCTTTGCCTATTTTTTTCTTCTTAAATAGTTGGTTTCGTCCTTAAAGTAAAATCTTTAGCAAGAATTCAAGGGTTGGATGAGATGTCCCAGATTCCTTCAATACTCTATTTTTTATGCAATTTCTCAAAAGTTCCAAACATTAACTCACCCTGCAAATACATTGAAAATTGATCAAATCATACAAAATTTATTCACGAACATGTTTCCTTTCATAGTAGTAATTGCCATATATGACGTAAAATACACCACATCAACACCCTCAACCTGAAATGTTTTCTTTTCCTCAAGTTACAACACATTAAAAAATATCAAATACTTCTAACACACCTAAAAACTTCAACTCAGGACAATCGATCATTTGTCATTACATCACATTGGCTAACTATTTTAATTTATTAGCTGCAGCTTTTGAACGATGAACTGATAGAGCTTTTAAAAGGATTGTGTCACTTGAAATTACTACACTTAACATATTCACAATCAATTAAACCATCTACTTGTCCTTACAACAAAGAATTCCATCACACACATAGATTAATTTATCATGGTACTGAGAAAGTATTCACTCATGAAAGATATTTAGTCATGCATATAATTGCCATAATATTTCCCTTATCAACTCTAGTATAGCTTTTAGTAATTTAACTTAATAACATCAGGACTTTATTTGTCTTGTAATGAAGGATAGAGTTCTAGTAGGGCATGGTTTGGGAGCTTAGTGACTTACTTAATTTATTCCATTACGCCACCCCCTTTTTTCCATTCTTCATTTTACCTTTCTCAATCTTCTGTTCTTCTTAAAATTTATCCTCAAAGATTTTATTTATGCTCACTTACCTTCCTCCCTTTTATTTATATATATTTCCTTTTTTTATAAGAAGAATTTGTGGTAGCCACTCTCAACCTAATTTTAAACTTAGTTTGAAAACACACTATTCACTACCGTACCAGGGCCAAGAAAGAATGATACCACACTTTATCTCGTGGTGTTTATATCATAGCCACCCTCAATCTAGGTTACAACACATAAGATAGGTACACAATATCCAATAGAGAACCAGGGCCACAACAAATACTTCTCACTTTTCACTGAATGGTTGGTTTTAGATAGATGGTTATATGGATAAACTTGGAAACTCAATGTATATTTGCAAACTCATTTAAGACTTTAGTGACTAAATCAAAGAAGTCCTAGGATCATTTTCATATCAACCTACTTTCTACATAGCTAAAATTGAACCGGAAAAGTTTTAGATATCACATACACAAAGAGATCAGACTAATTTTACTCACCCCTATTTGCAATTAGAAAATTTATATCAATATACAATTGTTACACAAATAATTTATGTTCCACAAATAGAATCACTATCACTCATCTTTTACATCTCAAAATTTAATACAAATAACACTTAACATAAGCCGATAAACTCTTGATACTGAATTATTTTCTTATACACAAAGGTATCAATGTTTAATACAATACATAAAACATAAAAGTAATACCTAAACATGCCAGTTCTACTAGATAGAATGTTCGAGGGCAAATAACATTAAAACAAAAAAACCTCAGACTGATCAAAATAGGTGTAAAATAGGTATTACCCCTCTCTACATAAAATGTTGCATTTTCCCAATGAAATAAAAGTAAACATAAGTGAGAAAAAGGGACGTGTATCATATAAACAACCTACATTGTACTATGTCCATCAGGATAAACCCGAGATGGAAGCTCGCGGATGAGCTTGTCACTTCAGTTTTCTCCTCAGCTACTATAGGTGTCCGGCCTATATGCTCAGACTTAGTTGATGTTCCTCTGGCATACGTACCAACAGATTGTGCTATCCTCCTATCCTTTTTGAGCATATACGTCTCCCAATATGCCTTTAGTGCCTCCTTAAAATCTTGTTCCTCATGCCTGCTACTCCTATTTCACTTTTTCTTCTTCAGTCTATCGGAGTCCTCATAATCATCTCCCCATCATTATAACCTTTCCCTTGGACTGTATTTCTATAGACTCAACATACTGTCCTCTCCATCAAATACAGTCAGATCCGTTGCCATTGGGGAAACTGGCTAGTAGCCTTGTTGTAGTACAATGACTTCTTTCAACTACATTACTAACTCAAACTAAAATCTCGCTCATTCAAATGGGCTCACAAGTCAAAGATTCTCATTCATTCTTTCTTTTGTATTTTCTATTAGAGCCTAAATTGTATCATATGGCTCGAGTTCCATTTTTATTTTTTGTTTCATAAGCTGCTCGACCTCAACATATAATACCTCAAACATCCTTTCATTTTTCTTCACCCTGCTAATAATTTTTTAAAAATCCAAAAGGGTGAAGTTGAAGGGCATTCATATGAAAGGCTAGGGGGTAGGCCCTATGGCGCGAACTCACTCGAATCTCAATGCAAAGAATGCATGTCATCTGAGTCAGCTGGATCTATTCCCACTAGGCCTTCTAAGCATGTTTCATAAGTGGAGGCTACTCCATTTCTTTATTTTTTCATTTATTCTTTCGAAAGATCTTTCAACCATTCAATTTTAGACGTCTAAAGTGCATCAACGCACACATCTATCCCTAGTAGAATTATAACTTTTGCTGCTCATACAATGCAATAATTAGGTAGGGATAAGAATAAGCAGTACCTTGGCAGAGCGCACACATCCGCATCTTTTTGGCAATCATCTTTTGAAAGTTCATCTTATACTATAAAACAAGACATTCTACTAGAACAACATCCATGCTAGTTAACTTGTTAGCTCTTATCGGTCGAATTCTCAATCTTGCAACAGTCTACAAGAGCTTTGCAATAAAACTCAGTAATCCAATCAGAATAGGTAAGTATGGGTTGCTCATCAACGATGGCTCTGCATCTGTTAGCATTTGAAAGAACCACTTTCATTGAGTGTTTTGATTATCATATCTATAGGCATAATCAAGGTGATCCTCTGGATCCATATAGGTAGGGACTAACAACACCCCATTTATCATCTGCTCAGTAATATTCATCTTCTCTTACCGAATAATGAAGGATCTCAATACTCTAATCTTTGTTAGTTTCTGTACCTTTCCAACTATACCAAATATGTAAGACGCAGGGTTCGGATAGAATTCACAAACTAGAGTTAGGTAATATTGATCGGTGTGTATTTTCATCCATCTCAGTTGATAGGACTGAAATACCCACTTAATATCCTTATAGTATGTAAGATGAGTTGTCATAATCCTAACTTCCCTATTGATGCTCCATTTGGATTGTACCTTTATATTAGTGGTCAGTCCCTCAACAAAAATCTTATCTAATCCTAGCAGAGACTACCGGAACTCATCCTCAAATTTAAGATTGTTACTCTGGATCACCTAATATATATCCCCCTATAGGTGTGCATCTGGGGCTTCAAAAGGTGTCGGTATGGAGATTTCAACACTACTGTTGCTCACGGTCTCGGATGAATCCCTTGACTCCTTACAAAACTAGTAACTGATATTAGTTGAGTAGGTTCAAAAGGTAGCTGAGCTTGCCATGTTTATTGTCTAGTAATGCATTATTCTAGTATATGCTCCTCATACTGTAGCACTGGAGTTATACAACTGCATTGCGCTGCTTCTGGGCATCGGTGAAGTTTAGGAGCCATTAACACTTGAGGCCGGACTTTGAACATCTTTTCCATGATTTGATAGCTCCCCCAAATATTTCGTCTGTGACCCCTATCTATCTAGTGTGGTTTTGATTAGACGGTAAGATTGAGTGTTTCGTCCAACCTTAGACAATTCTCCCATTCTTCTGTCTCTTTAGATTACCAATTATTTTAAGCTTCGTATACCTACACATTGACACACATGTTACTCTACGACCATTGGAACACTATGTATCAAAAAATAAACATAAAAAATGTTAAAATAAAATTTTGGGGTTGCCTCCCATTTGCGCTAGATTTAGCATCACAACACAAAGGGTTTATCCTAATTTATCATAATTTATCATTCTTATAAATATCGATGGTATCACTGGGTAATGTTCTTTCTTTCAGTTGATTCCATAATGCAGTCATTTTCCCATCTGGAACTCAAGATGTTTTATTAAAGTGGAATGGGGATCGACTATCTGATCAATATTCGAGATCTTTATATTAATTGATTGTAGCTTTCATCATAGGATTCCACTTTCGGTAGTACTTTACCCAGCATCTCCTTTATTTTGAGGTGGCAACTTCTCTATGTCGATTACCTAGCAGTACATATACTCCATTCCTATTCTTATTCGTGTTTTTTATTTATCCAGTTTTTTTCCTCCCTATTGTGGTAGTCTATTTTTTTTTATTAAAATACACCCAGATGTAGTTTTGACTCTTACTTCCCTATTGGAACCCTGTCTAGTTTTGTAGATACTTAGCCTCCTCCTTGAAGCCTGATTCGTTACCATTGTACCGCCCTTTCCCATAAGAAGAAAATTTTTTCACCTTCTCAAAGCCTCTACCTAATAATTGTTTAGACATCAAGTCTATTTATGTTTTCAGGGGAGCCATATCCCAGTCACGCTCCTCCTCTTTTTGGCATTACTCTATCGATATAGCATCAGTCTTTACACCACCAGACACTTTTGATTCCCTCATATGCCAACACATGTTATTTTTAGCCATTGTGTCAAGCTCTTATGAAGCTTGAGCATAAATTCTCAGCATTTAAGATCCTCCATTAATTCCATCTATATTCAACTTTGATGGTGCGTTCAGAGCTTGGTAGAACGTCTCCTTCAAATAGTTATTGAAATAAAATAATAAGAAGAAAATTTAATAAGCATCGTTCTAAGAAAATAGTCTTCAAAGTGATCACAAATAATAATAAATGATAACAAACTCGCACACTAGTGTTTATGTGAAAGTGAGAATAATACATACAATAGTATGAACTCCCTTGTTAAAATTGTGTTAAGAAAAGTTATGTTAAACAAGATGTCTTAAGATTAATTTAATATAGCTATTTATAGTACATTGGTACAAGTGTTATATTAGAAACTTGGAACTAATTATCATTCAGTTTCGGGCAGAACATTAGGTGAACAGTCTGGCACCAGATGAGTCATCCCATCTTTCATCCATCTAATTTCTTAAACTGTTCACTTTTGCTTAGATAGAACGTCAAGATTCCTTTAAAACTCCATTTTTTCTGAGATTTCTCCAAATTCTGAAAATTACCTCTACCTACATACACTGAAAGCACATCGAATCATACAAACGTTACTCATGATTATGTATCTTTCATAATTTGATGTGTCATATGTGACTTAAAATGCCATCACTTCACACTCATCAAGATGCTTGTCCTACCTCATCTTTGACTGTGAGCATTAATTTATAACTTATAAGATTCAATAATTTTATTCTTCGGTGGATTAGTAAAATAGCTACATACACAAAATCATCTGTTACATAAGTAAAGGACACACATATCAATATAATGATCTATTCAAACAAACACCTTATTAAAATACATTGTCTTTACATAGGTTGAAAATATAATACTATAACAAAAATTACAGGTGTTATAGTGTGTTCTAACATTAATGACATAAACCAAGTATATTATCAATATTGATTGAAGTATTCTTAATTGGTCAATGTCTCAAGGTTAGACAATATATCTAGTACAATAATATGCCTCACAATGGCATTGTGACTTGGCATCTGATATCCTATATCTCTCGATAACCAACCTTGTGGACTAAATTGTAGATAACTAATGCCATAATAATATTTTTCAAGAAAATACTATAGTTAATTGTATAATTTTTTTGATATATACTATCACTCATGTGTTTTAATATAGTAATTTATTATATTATGAACCATGTGTTTAGAGATAGTATTTATTATAAAATAATAGTTTATAATTTTAATAAATTACTAAATAGATCATATATTTTTCTGTATTATTATTTACTTAAATAGTAGATGATATAGTGTATAAAATTTATCTTATAAACTGTAGATTAAATCAACGGTTCTTATTACTATAAATATCATGTCATCAGTATGAGTGTTGCACAAAATTAATGTAATTTATCTTCGTTATGAGAGCTGTGTAGTTCCAACATCTTATGCTAGTACATTTTGTATGCATTGAAAGGACCAAGTAGAGATGATTGTTATGCTAGATCGCAAAATATTCTTATATTCTTAAACTTTATATAATTATCATGAGTAATCTCGTTTGTTTACTATCTTGATCTATTAAAGGGTGAAACTCTTTCATAGGTTAGAATATTTTTGATAGGATGGATGATGAAAAATGAAATTTATGAAATAATAATTAGTTCATAGAATTCATGTCTCAATCTTGAGATTGATGATACTTCTTTATGATAGCTTATAAGCTTTCATGTGAAAACCCTGCATGTGGAATTTGTATCTGTTATATCAAAATAGATATTCGTGTCACAATGTGAAACTATTCAATGAGGTCATCCCAATGAGTGAAACAAATATGAGGTAATTTCATTAGAACTGGATAAACATGTCAACTATTGATTTAGCTCTTTGTCACAGTACAACTTTGAAAAAATGATAATGTATTGACACAAAATCAATCATATACATGTTAATGCATTGAAATGATCTGTAGCTTCGTTTCTTTATGGTTTTAACTCTCTGTATCCAAAAGACAACTACAATTTAACATTTGTAATGTAAATTCATAACATAATAGGTGGAAGCGGTTTTATATTTACTTATAATGGAGTAACAGTTGTAACCCTCAATTCCCTTCATATCTTTTTTTAGTTTCAATAGGAGCATTATGTAAGGGGAATTCAGTTATATCATTTCATCTTAGTTTTTATCTTTTCCTTAGTAAGCATACTATAAGTAGTCTTAATTGATTGACAACATAAATGTCAAAACCCAAAAAATGAGTTGTGATGGTATCTATATCTCACCCAGTAGACAATCCTAACTTTGTCCTAGATTAAATAGAATTTAGCCATCTCCAAGAACCTAAAATAAAAGAAGAAGGAGATGATTAGGGGAAATGTAAGCAGAACATAAAAATAGACAACCGAAATGATTCCCTATAACATTGTATCATAGCTATAGAGTAATGGGGAAACTACAAAAAGAATTATCCAGACATCAAGTAGAACAGTTGTAGAAAATTAAGAAAGACCGGCCTTCATGAATGTAAACTGCTCATCATATCTCCTAAACAACACAAAGCTAGTTCACATGATTACCTTCGTCCTGATGACTCGTACTAGAACCTGCATTATGAAACGATGCCGAAGTGTAGCATAAGTACCAAAAACAATGGGTACCCAGTAGGAATTATAGGTTGACCAGGAAAATATAAGCATAAGCAAGGTAAAGGGAAACTAAAAGTAACTAGGGGGCACTAGTATGTAATTACAGCAAGGAGGGAAGCTATAGTAATAGCTAGTCAGTGTTGTGAAGGGTTAGCTATCAATATATGCAGAATCAACAAACAAGGTATAACACATAGACTCGGATCACAAGAAGATCATGACCAAACTTGACACGTAACTGGAGCTCCAACATGACCAATATCAGTAAGGAAAAAATAGAGAAATAATAACACGATAAATGTTACCGATGAATGCAAAAGTAGCTATATCAAGGAAACAAATCAACAATAGCAAAGATTAGAAAATAGGCATATCCAGTAACCATCACATGTGTATATAATTAACCCAACCGAACTCTGTCGTTAGTCCTAAAGAGTGCAATCTGGTGCTAAAAAGTAAATTGTTTATATACGCACCCTCCCCGGTACATGACTATGTAGGGAGTGGACCCAAGAAATCTTCCTTGCATAGTTACCCAACCTACCCTAGGGTACCCCTCCCCCATCCACGTAATATGAATCCAACATAGCAACCTAGGTCGGAGGGTCCATGGAGGATCTAATCCTATTTACAAAAATACTTTTACAAATCCAATCATATCCAGGGTCATCAGGGCCAAAGGCCAAAACACGGGCTCAGCGCCTATATCATATCTCAGTGGAAACTCGAGTCCAGGCATGTATGGAAAAATCTAAATCTCAATAAAGAAAATTTTTTCCATATTGTTAATATACAAAAATCACGATGATAGTGATAAAATACCCCTAATGATATGAGAAAATACATCCATACTACTCATGACCACAATCGTGGAAAGTATAAATATGTCTAAGAAATAAATTTTTCATTATTATTCTGTCAAAATGTCGTTACCTTTTAAATCATTAAACGTATGCTAGTTACAAGAGTCAATCGGTAGGCTAAACTAGTCTAATAGTTCTAAATGGAATCGATAGGACGGCTACAAAGCCCTAGTCATGAGGTATAGCCTCTCGTAGCCCAACTATGGTCCTGAGTCTCAAATAATCACATTAAAGATGCTATAGATGCCCAAAGGGAGTTGGTTAAGGGCCAAGTACACACTTATACAGGGAAAAAACATGGAACTGTCAAAGCTCAGTCTAATACAACTCACTCCAAGGATTGCACCCAACTAGGGCAGACTATCATCTCATAGGGCTGCTAACTATCAAACACAAAAATATAACACATAGGGCTACAAACTACCTAGCAAATCCACCTACGACTCTCAATGGACAAAGGCTTCACATGACCTAATCATACGCAATATCTTTGGTTGAACACAGAATAACCAAATTACCTAGATCGGCTCTAAAGACACCATCCTAAGGGATAGCTACTAAGATGTAATCACTAGTATGATCCCTTTCTCAACCTCACTAATTTCCAGAGTCATCATATAAAAAATACTCATAAAAGATGTTAATCCTCCCCCAACCATAATATGTTCCAAAGTAGGCATTCAACACGCGGGTAGGGAAATATATCCCCAGGCTATGTAATCAAGCTAAAATCCATCTATGTAGGCTATAAAACGAAAGAATAAGCATATCAAAGCCCGTCTAGTAATCCCAACCTTGAGCTTGAACTTTACCATAAATATAATACGCTACTACCAAGTCTGAAAAAAGTAGACCGTAGCCTACCTAAATTCTGGTGATATCCTCAAGAAGCATTTAAATTATCAAAGAATCATGTACGGAGCTCAAACTTATGTAAGGCTAGTATAAATATAACCCATGTATCAAAATGAGTAAAATAAGACCCATATAGATATTTAAATACTGAGTTTGAAATCAAAAATAAAAACAGGTCTGTAACCATAATAGCTAAGAAAAAAGTAATATATATACCAACATGTAGAGTGCAACCATACATCATATGGTGCAAAATTAGGCTCAATCTCACAATATAGATAGATAGCATAAGCCTTGGAAGTTTACATATTATAGAAAGCTTTGCAACTAAAGAGAAAATCAGAAATTACCTATAAAAATGATTATAAAACCACTGTAATGAGTTTTTACAGTTTAAATCATGAAGAATGACCTTCAAAGGATCCTTATGGAGATCAAAAATCAGTAAAAATGGAGGAGATTTAATAAAAAGATGAAGAAGATTTGGGATAAGGATTTCATAAATAAGGCCACCACATACCGCTTAATCAGTCTAAGTGGCTAATTTATAAGGCTTCGACAATTTATCAGTCACCTATTTATCAACCATTGGCTGATTTATCGGTTACTATAATTTTTCCAAACAAATTTTTCAAAAAAGTTTGAAAAATCACACAGGATGGAAATGGAATCCAACACTAACACTCCATGTATGAAATCTTTATGTAAGGCCCAAATAATCTATAATTATTATGAAATGAAGCTATAAAACTGTCAAGGAATCAACTTACTAATCCTAGCAAGTAATAAATGACTACGACTATTACAAGAATGTTCGAATGCATAGAAATCATCGAATTCATGAAAATAGCCCTGAAGGCCATTACAATATCCACCACTAAATGAACTTTCTTCCATGAAAGTTATGTAGATGGAGCACCGAGTCTGAAACAACAAGAATGCAATGTATACCATATAGAACCTCGAATAGTACTATCTACATGTTGAATGATAGTTGTTATTATAGAAGAGCTTTGCCAAAGCAAATAATTATCACAGGTACCTTCAAATCAAAACATATCCGAGAATATCTGAATGGTCCCATATAAACACCAGAATAGAAAACACAGTCAAATAAAGCATTATTAAGGCCAAAATGTTAGTCTTAACACTTACCAAAAATCAAGGACACATGATCAAGACGTATCCTGAGGTATCTAAGTATCCAATCACCCTGGCTATCAGTCTATAGATAAGGAAAATAGAACATACTGTCCAAAGAAAATAAAGAAAGAATTGGGTGTCACTATCCGAAATACTAGAAAATGGGATCTTAAAAAAGTAAAACACCTCTCGACCATAAAGGTAGTAAGTCCCTCTATACATCTCTAATATGCAAAAGTGTATGGAACATCTAGTACAATTGTTATCGCAAGGAATAGCTTGAGTCAAATCATTAGCTTTGGAACTACAAGGACCAAATCCTATCTATTACATACTGTAGAAACTAATGAGAACCTGCAAGGGAGATCCGAAAACATAATCTCCTCAGGCGTAACCAATTAGCAACATTACAAAAAGGCAACCGACACCAATCGACTTACTGACAATCTCAAGTACCAAAACTGGCAGTTGACCTTATTTGCGAACACAATATTAATCTTCTCTTAGAACTAAAACCTCAATGAATATTTGAACCCTAATCATCAAAGGCAACCTATCAACCTATAATTAATCGGGATTAGAATAGAGGATACATCTAGAACTCAAGAGAATGATCATTCCAGGGTACTCTATCATCCCACTCAAACATTTTGTAATAACCTAAGGTCACGACCATAAAATCCACTGTTGTTATCTCATATAAGTAATGTAATATGCCAATTCATCATGCTAACAAAAACCAAGAGCCCGAAATAAGTGATCACCACAACCCAAAAATAGGGATGAATCCCAACTACTTATAACTTGCGAAAGTTAAGCTCCATAACTCAAAAACTGAAAATCTCCCAACTCTCATACAAAGAACACAATCAGGAAACTGGAGCACAACCTTGCACAGACTAATCATTAGTCCAAACAAAAGAAATCACAATAGAAACCAACCCAATAGCCATTCACTTAAACCTGTACATTCACATAAGCTGACTAAGGCAAAAAATTAATCATATTACATGGCAAAGGAAATCCGATGGAGTACTACAACATTAATCCACCACTAAAGGAGCACTATCATCTACCCGAACAATTATATGTATGTGGATAGGAAGACTAACCACAAAAAGCACAACCGAGCAAACCCAAGAGATAATAGACAACCCCATTTAAGCATAAAATGGATGAAGGATAAAGATAATGCTCTGGAAATCAATCCCTAGATGAAGAAAACACAAAGAAAGGGATAGAGAGAGAGTTATTTACTCACAAAAACATCTCACCCTAGTCCTCTTGGTACCGACCAATTGGAGTTATGAATAACCTAGGTCACAATCTAGAGCTACCAAATAGGTCGTGGTCGAGCAAGATCACTATAGGATATCAGGGCATTAGCCCGTAAGAATGAAATAAATTATGTACCCAAAATTCTACAAAGCACCCCCGAAGGACTAACCACCTAACCAGAAGGTTAGAAAATCTCAATCGGAAACTTCATAAGGACCCCTATAAAACTTTCGAGATACACTAGTCATGGCTAAGGTATACTCACAGTATAATAATACTAGGTCTAGGGGGAAATTGCGTAACCTACCCATGCCAGACACAATAACTAAGGACAACTGTCATAAAAGTCCCAACTCCACTATCTCATAACATATACAAGATAAACAAGAAAAGATAACTCAACGCCCTCATTAGGATCCACCACTAAGGATTCCCTCCTCCTATATGTGAAACAAGACA